>JABUQX010074639.1:0-13120 GCA_015478945.1 Trachelipus rathkii | reverse complement strand
TTATATTATACTTATATATATATATATATATAATATATTATATATATTATATATATTATATAATTTTAAATAATATATATATATATATAATATATAATAATATATATATATATAATATATAGGGTTCCAGTAAACCTTCTATTGATTTAAATAAGTACAGTTTCAAAGCAGTGATGTTGAAGCAGGTGACTTGAAAACTGCTCCGAGATGTCTTCTTTTTTGGAGAGGCGGATCGGACTAGTAGTAAAGCCTCCTGTACATTGTCTAACTGCGACGCTCTTGTCGATGGTTCGTGTCCTGACGCGAGTGAAATTTTTTTCGTCTTATTATTGCAAATTTCTCGCAACGAGCATGTTGTGCCCATGTCGGCGATCCTTGACTTTGGTCGGCTGCTCCTGTAACCCATGAGCACCCCTGAAAAATGTCGTGTAGCACCAGAGGGGGTTCCAACCACCCTTCTGTGGATTTAAATATGTAGCGTTCTTCAAAGCAGTGATATCGAAGCAGGAGATTTGAAATCTTCCGAAATGCCTTCTTGTTTGGGGAGGCTCATCGAACTAGTGGTAGAGCCTCCTGTACATTGTCTAACGGTGACGCTGTTGTCGATGGCTCGAGTCCTGGCGCGAGTGAATTCTTTTTCGTCTTATTATTGCAAATTTGTCGCACAAGCATATTGTGCCCATATCGGCGTTCATTGACTTTTGGTCGGTGCTCCTGTAACACTATGAACACCCCTGAAGAATTGCCGGGTAGCCCCAGCAGGGGTTCCAACCATCCTTCTGTGGATTTAAATTAAGTATCAGTTTCAAAGCAGTTGATATCGAAGCAGGGCGATTTGAAAACTTTCGAGAATGCCTTCTTTTCTGGGGGTGGATCGGACTAGGGTTAAGCCACGTCACATTGTCTAACGCGACGCATTTGGTCGAGGTTCGAAGTCCTGTCGCGAGTGAAATTTTTCGTCTTATTATTGGAAATTTGTCGCAACAAGCATCTTGTGCGCATGTCGGCGTTCCTTGACTTTGGTCGTGCTCCTGTAACCCAGGAGCACCCCAGAAGAATGCGGTGTAGGCCCAGCAGGAGATTCCAATCACCCTAATCTGTGATTTAAGTAAGTGTTCGAGTTTCAAAGCAGTTGATATTTGAAGCAGGAGATTTGGAAAACTTCCGAGATTGCGTTCTTTTTCTAGGGAGGCGGATCCGGACTGGTGGTAGAGCCTCCTGTATATTGTCTAACGGCGACGCTGTTGTCAATGGTTCGAGTCCTGGCGCGAGCGAAATTTTTTTCGTCTTATTGCAAATTTGTTCGTAAGAAGCATGTTGTGCGCCTGTTGGCGTCCTTGACCTTGGTCGGTTGGTCCTGTTACCCATGAGCACCCCTGAGGAATGCCGTGTAGCCCCAGAAGGGGTTCCAACCATCCTTTTGTGGATTTTAATAAGTATCGAGTTTCAAAGCAGTGAAATCGAAGCAGGAAACTTAAAAACTGTAACGAAATACCTTTTTTCTGGGGTGTCGGATCTGACTAGTGGTTTAACCTTGACATTGTCTAGCATCAACGCTGTTGTCGATGGTTCAAATCCTGGCGCGAGTGAAATTTTTCTTCGTCTTATTAATGCAGATTTATCGCAACAAGCATGTTGTGCCCATATCGACGTGGTTGGTTGCTCCTGTAACACGGGAGCAAAACTAGCAGAATGCCGCTATAAGCCCCAGCAGGGTTCAACCACCCTTCTATTTGGATTTGAATAAATATCGAGTTTCAAAGCAGTGATATCGAAGAAAGAAATTTGAAAACTTCCGAGATGCTTCTTTTTCTGGGGAGGCGGATCGCAATAGTGGTACATTGTCTAAAGGCGACGCTGTTCTCGATGGTTCGATGTTGTGCCCATGTCGGCGTTATTTGACTTTGGTCAGTTGCTCCTGTAACCCAGGAGCACCCCAGAAGAATGCCGTGTAGCCCCAGCAGGGGTTCCAACCACCCTTCTATGGATTTAAATAAGAATCTAGTTTCAAAGCAGTGATATCGAAGCAGGAAACTTGAAAAACTGTAAAGAGATACCTTATTTTTTGTGGTGTCGGATCGGACTAGTGGTGGAACTTCCTGTACCATTGTCTAACGGTGACGCTGTTGTTGACGGTTCGAAGTCCCCGGCGGAAGTGAAATGTTTCTTCGTCTTAATTATTGCAAATTTTATCGCACAAGAATGATGTTCCCATGTCCGGCGTGGCCTGACTTTGGTTTGTTGCCCTGTTAACACGGAGCAAAACTAGCAGAATGTGTGTAAACCAGTAGTGGGGTTAAAAGCACCCTTCATGGTTTAAATAAGTTACGTTTCAAAGCAGTTGATATCGAAGAAGGAGACTTGAAAACTGTTCCGAGATACCTTTTTTTTCTGGAGTGGCAGATCGGACTAGTGGTAGAGCCTCCTGTACATTGTCTAACGGTGACGCTGTTGTTGACGGTTCGAGTCCTGGCGCGAGTGAAATTTTTCTTCGTTCTTATTATTGCAAATTTATCGCAACAAGCATCTTGTGTGCCAATTTCGGCGTTCTTTGACTTTGGTTGGTTGCTCCTTTAACCCAGGAGCAACCTATCCAAATGCCGTGTAGCCCCAGCAGAAGTTCTATATCTATATTAGATCTATAGCTACCTCTTATTCCAGACCATAGTCTTCACTACTATACATTAGCACTGGTAACAACATTACCCTCATGTACGACCCTAGCACACTTAAGACTTATTCCCTTTGCATCCACTAAGGATTTTTATTTGCACCAGCCATCTTCCTTCCATTCACAACTTTTCTACTACACTCTGCATCACCGTTCCCTTTTCATCCACCATTATATCCTTAATATTTGAACTCAGCATTTGTTCCAGCTGCTCACCATCTAACATTAACTTTACACCAGGAGAACTATTCCTCACTCCAAAACCAGAACCTTACTCTTTCTTACGTTACTTTTCAACCCCTTCCTTTTTACACCAAAACCTGCAAATCTCTCTCTACTAATCCCCTCAAAGCTATTTCAGATTCGCCACTAAACTTAATCATCCGCATATAAATAGGTAGGGGCACCCTCCACTCTCTTTCATTCTCCATTACTCTAACCCATCCCTTGCTACCTCACCCCACCTCTGATTCTTTCATAACCCAATCCATAATATATAATATATATATATATATATTATATATTATATATATATAGTATATATATTATATATATATATATATATAATATATATATTATATTATAATATATATATATATATATATATATATATATATTATATAATATATATATATATAATATATCTTTTTCAATTGAATCAATTCAAGCCTTTTGATATATTTCTTTTACAATCCAAAAGAAAAAAATGTATACTTTTTCTCCGGCTCCGGCTCCCAAACTCCGACAATAGTATTCTGCACGTTTGAGAATTGTGCAGTTACTTTCTGGCAATTAAATTTCACGTACAAAAATATTTTTTGAAAAAAATTTATGCAAAAGGAATCTGGTTCCGTTTCATAACTCCGGCTGCGGCTCCATGATCCAGCGCTGATCCGACTAAGGTTTTCTGCCACTATTTGAAAATTGTTAGCACGTCTTTCTGGCAATAAACTTTTCACCAAAAAAAATATTTCATAGGAACAAAGATTATACCAAGGAATCCGGCTCCGTTTCCGAACTCCGGATCCGGATCCAAACTAAGGTTTCTGCCACTATTTGAACATTGTTCAGCACGATCTTCCGGCAATAAAATTTTCATCCTAAAAAAATTATTTCTTGAAAAAAATTTATAAACAAGATCCGGCTCTAACTCCGGCTCCGGTTCCGACTCCGACTCCGGATTCGACTAAGGTTTTTGAACTATTTGAAAATTAGTCAGCGAGTCTTCTGGCAATACATTTTTCAACTAAAAAATATTTCCTTGAAAAATATTTATAAGCAAGATCCGGATTCCTGCTCCGGATCCGGATCCAATCAAAGGTTCCTGCACTATTTGAAAATTGTTCGCACGTCTTCTTCAATAAATTTTTAACTTAAAAAAATATTTCTTAAAAAATTCATACCCGAGACCCGGTTCCGGGTTCGGTCCGGGTTTGCCTCCAAGATCCGGCTTTAACCGGATCGACTAAGGCTTCTGTACTAATTAAAAATTGTTCAACACGTCTTCTGGCAATACATTTTTCGCCTAAAAAGATATTTTATGAAAAAATTAATACCCAGGATCCGGCTAAAGCCCGGCTCCGGCTTCCGAACACCCGGCTCCGAGCTCGGCTCGGCCTTCGGAATCTGGGACTAAGGTTTTCTGCACTTATTTTGAAGAATTGTTCAGCACTTCTTCTATCAATAAATTTTTTCACAAAAAATTTTTTTCGAAAAAAATATACTACGGCTCCGACTTCGACTCCGGCTCCGACTCCGAAATAAAAATCTGATTAAGGAATTCTGCACTATTTTGAAAATTGTTCAGCAAGCGTATCTTACTGGAATAATTATTCATCTAAGAAAAATTATCTCTTTGAAAAAATTTATACCAAGGATAAGGCTCCGAATCTGAATCCGGTATCCGGACCCGACTAGGTTTCTCTGCACTAATTTGATATTGTTTCAGTACGTTTCTGGCATTAAATTTTTCACTTTAAAAAAAATATTTTTGAAAAAAAATTCATACCCAGGCTCCGGCTTCTCTGACTCCAGCTCCGGCTAATACTCCAGCTCTGACTTCACTTTCGGCTTCCGGGTCTGAACTAAGTCTGAACTATTTGAAAATGGTTCAGTACGTCTTCTGGCAATAAAGTTTTCACCTAAAAATATTTTTTTAAAAATTTTTCATACCCAGGATCCGGCCCCGGCTCCGGCTCCCGGATCCGGCTAAGGTTTCTGAACTATTTGAAAATTTTTCAGCACGTCTTCTATCAATATAAATTTTCACCTTAAAAAAAAAATATTTTTAGAAAAAAATCATACTCTGGCTTCGACTCCATCTCCGACTTTGAATCCGGGCTCCGGCTCCGACTCCAAAATCCGGATCCGATTAAGGATCTGCACTATTCGAAATTGTCAGCAAGTTCTTCTTGGCATTAAATTTTCATTAAGAAAATTTTCTGAAAAAATTTATTACCAGGATCCCGTCTCCGAATCCGGATCCGGATCCGGACCGGATCCGGACCTGACTAAGGTTTCTCTGCACTATTTTGAAAATTGTTTCAGTGGCGTCTGACAATAAAATTTTCACCAAAAAAAAAAAAAAAATTTTTTTTTTGAAAAAATTCATACCCAGGTTCCGCGCTTCCGGCTCCGGCTCCGAGCTCGGCTTCGGCTTCGGCTCCGATCTGACTTAAGGTTCTGCACTATTTGAAAATTTTTTAGCACGACTTTCTGCCAATTAAATTTCATTCTAAAAAAAATATTTCTTTCTGAAAAAAATTTATACTGACTCTGGCTCCGACTTCGACTCCGGCTCCGACTCCGGATCCTGATCCTGATCCGACTAAGGATTCTGCACTATTTGAAACCTGTTCAGCACGTCTTCTGGCAACAAATTTTTCATTTAAAAAATTTTTTTCTTAAAAAAATTATTCCCAGAAATCCGGCTCCAATCCGGCTCCGGAATCCAGATCCTGATGTGACTAAGGTAGAAGCACTATTGAAAAATTTTCAGCACTTCTTCTGGCAATAAAATTTTCACCTAAAAAAATTTTTTCGAAAAAAAATTAAACTACGGCACCGGCTCTGACTTCGGCTCCTACTTCGACTCCGGCTCCGACTCCGGATCCGGATCCGACTAAGAATTCTGCACTATTGGAAAATTGTTCAGTACGTCTTCTAGCAATAAATTTTTTACCTAAAAAAATATTTTTTGAAAAAAATTCATACCCAGGCTCCGGCTCCGGCTCCGGCTCCGGCTCCGGCTCCGGCTCCGGCTCCGGCTCCGGCTCCGGCTCCGGCTTCACCTCGGCTCCGGATCCGAACTAGGTTTCGTGTACTATTTGAAAAATTGTTGAGCACGTCTTTCTGGCATTAAATTTTTCATCTAAAATATATTTTTAGAAAAAAAATCATGCCCAGGATCCGGATCCGGCTCCGGCTCCGGCTCCGGCTCCGGCTCCGGCTCCGGCTCCGGTTTCGGCTCCAGCTCCAACTTCGGCTTCAGCTCCAACTTCGGCTTCAGCTCCGGATCCGAATAAGGTTTCTGCACTATTTGAAAATTGTTCAGCAGATCTTCTAAAAAAATATTCTTCGAAAAAAAAATCATACTCCGGCTCCGGCTCCGACATTGACTCCGGCTCTGACTTCGGATCCGGATCCGGATCCGACTAAGGATTCTACACTATTTGAAAATTGTTCAGCACATCTTCTGCCTATAAATTTTTCATCTAAAAAAAATTATTTCATGAAAAAAAATTATACCCAGGCTCCGGCTCCGGCTCCGGCTCCTGCTCCAGCTCCGGCTCCGGCTCCGGCTCTGACTCCATTTATTTGACTGAGTAAAATCCGAAGAATGAGCTAGAGGTTTAGAATATGAAAAAAAAAAAAATTAGATTTTCTATAATTATAAATAAAACATTTTTTTGATCCTAAACCTGGAATTGCAATTTTGACTGGAATTGAAATTTTTTATTTCGACACCTCTCTAAATAAATTTCTGTATCTAAAAAACTATTTAGAATTTTTAAAAAAATAATTACACCATGATGTTCAGGAGGAATTTTCTAATAATTTAGATAATAAAAAAATGTGAAAATTTTTGATTTTGTTGGAAAGAGAATGTACCTCACATTTCCAGCTTGAAGCTTTAAAACTTCCATTAATTTTGGGGCACCTGCAGCTTTTGTTAATTGTTTCACCTTGTTTATAAGATTTGCTGCAAGAGTATTGTAAAGTGTGAACTCCTCACCTCATGCATGTAATCAATATTAATGCCATTTTTTATACTTTAATCATGTTCATTCTGAAAATCTAGTACTTCTTTGCTTTAAACATTTAATAAAATCAATATCACATCAACCAGTACCTCAAGTTCTTCCTCATTGTCATAATTTAATTTTTAAATATACTAATCATACTTGAAGTGCTATTGGTGACTACTAATTACTTGCTCTTATTAATTACAAATTTTTCTTAAAACTTCAACAACAAGTTGATGGATATATTCACTGAAATGTTGTGATTTGGTGTCTCTTACTTCTTATGTTTTAGCAATATTGTTTTTATCTTTGTGTACATATCTAATATTAATATTTAATACCAAAATAATTTATCTTTGCCCTTGAGAAAACAAGCAGTTTTAAATGCAAAAAGCGTCCCTTTAAGCTTGCCTAATGGTTACACAATCGCTACTTCTACAATCATTTTACAAATAGTTTTCCTCTATTTAAAGAGACTTCCAGTTTTTAGCAATTTCTTCACATCCCGTATTCTTATAAAAAAAAAATAAATAAACAAAAATAATAATGTTAACCATTACAATCAATTGCATCCTGAATTTTTCACTTGACATAAACATGTTTTTTTTCCCAAGTGAAAATAGTATCAGCTTTAGTCTGAGATTTTGTGGTCGCAGACATATCCTGAGCCATTGAAGTAATAATTTTTTTTATTGTACAAATATATACACTGTTATATATATATATATATATAATATATATCTATATGTATATATGTAGCCAGCAGCATATATAACCAGTATATATAGTAGCATATGTATATGTATATATCAGCATATATATATGTATAACCATATATATGCTCTAACTGCTAACTCAAATATAACATATATATATATATATATATATGAAATATATGTAACAATAATAAAAAAAATATGTTAGATACGCTTCATATAATAATAATATATATATAACCAATAATACTCATCTTTAACAGTAATATTAATATGTATATATGTATATATAGCATATATATATAACATACTGAATATAACTATTTCAGTATACAGTATATATATATACTGAAGGGTGGACAAATGGGGACATTTTCTGTACTCATTGGTATGCTAAGAAACGTGAAGGCACTGTCCTTTATTTTACAAGCTTCATGCTCTTTATTGTGATAGACCAATACTTTGGGAGAATGTTAAGCATAAATTCAATAAAAGGTAAACAACAGGCGTCCCCATTTTTCCCATTATTTTTAGGCGCTGGGGCAAATGGGACCACAGAATATCTAACACCTCCAAATGTTCAAAAATATTAATTTATCTATGGTACCAATATAAGGATTACAATATTACAATATCATTTAAATATATGTGCATTCTAAAGTTACTAAAAATCAACATGAAAATAAAAATTTATTCTTAAAATTAGTTTCCTTTTGCAATTCAAAGAAAAAAAAAAAAAAAAAAAAATTGTTTCTATTTAAGATAAACTTAAAAAAAAATTATTCTATAAAAAAAAAAATATATATATATATATATATATATATATATATATATATATATATATATATATATATACTATATATATATATATATATATATATATATATATATATATATATATATATATATGCCTATATATCTTACTATATATATATATATATATATATATATATATATATATATATATATATATACTGTAGATCATATATATTTTTTTACAAAAATAGCCCCTTTTTACTTAAAGTAGGTAAGGTAGGTTAGGTGCTTATCATATGTTTTTATCACCAAGAAATGTTATCTTTACTAATACCATCAACTGTGCATTTCATTATTATTTTTCCTCACCCATATAAATATCTGGGACATCAGGTAAAGATAATTTAAAGCTAAAGGTCCTACCAATTTTATCTTGGACATTCAGGTCCTCCTATAACTTGCACTGTACTTTACTCCGCCCAGCACCAAGAATTTTAGCAACATAAAAAACAGAGGGGATATATATATATATATATATATATATATATATATATATATATATATATATATATATATATATATATATATATATATATATATATATATATATATATATATATATATATATATATCTTATATACTATATCGCATATATATATATATATACATATATTTTTATATATATATATATATATATATATATATATATATATATATATGCTATATATATATATATATATATATATATATATATATATATATATATATATATATATACGATCATAAAGAAACATATGTATATATACAGGACCTATATATATATACTATTTACACCTACTCTTTCTCTATATATATATATATATATATAATATATATATATATATATATATATATATATATATATATATATATATATATATATATATATATATGCTATATATATATATATATATGCTATATATACTTTCTTATATATATTTATCTTCATTCTTCCCCAAGATTGGGGGTGGGTGCGTGACATGCATCGGGAAGAAGAAAAGTAGTAGAAGCATATGACAAGTTGAATAGAAAAGCCCAGCCTTGCCACACACTTCCCCTCTATGTTCATTAGTGAGAACTCGTGTAGATCAAAAAAGAATCCGCCCTAGGCTTCATGGACATGATGAACCCTCACAATGGCATGGGTCAGTGTGGGTCAACCCTTGGCCCAGGTAGGCCACAGCCATACCCCCTCACAAAACCACCTATTCACTTCGCCTCTGCAAACTCACACCTCTCTCCTTCCGACATTCGTTCATTGACCCAATCCACTTTTCTTGGCCTCCCAGCTGGTCGATTCCCAACACACTCACCACTATACATCTGCTTAACCAACTGACTGTCATTCATCACTTTTCATAAGACCAAACCATCAGCGTACTCACATTTATTCTATCATTTGCCCCTTTCTTCACACCATAACTCTCTAATACCTCATTTCTCATTTTTGTATTCTTTCACTAACACTAGGTGTCCATCACAGGGCACATGTTAGAACTTTCAAGATCATACACTCTTATTCTGGACTATAGTCTCACTACTATACATTAACACAGGTAACAACATACCCTCATGTGAACCTAAGCGCGCACTCAGACTCTTAGTCGCTTTATGTCCATAACAATTTAATTGCCAGCCACCTTCCTACATTACTTATTCACAACTTTCCTACTACACTCTGCATCACCTGTTCCCTTTTCATCCAACATATATCCTAAATATTTAAACTCAGACACTTGTTCCAGCTGCTCACCATCTAACATAACTTCACACCGAGGACTGTCCTCACAACCATAACCTTACTCTGATCTACGTTTACTTTCAAACCCCTCCTTTTACACACCCTGCCAAATCTCTCTACCAATCCTCTCAAACTCTCTTCAGATTCACCACACAAAACCAAATCATCCGCATATAATAGGTAGGACACCCTACCTATTATATGAGGATGATTTGGTTTTGTGTGGAGAATCTGAAGAGAGTTTAAGAGGATTGGTAGAGTATAAGATATGTGACTACATTCTAATAGAGCATATATGGTATTCTATTAGAATGTAGTCACATATCTTATACTTTTATGTTTCAGTAGAGGTAGTGATAGGAAAAGGCATTGATTCAGTACCAATACAATGCTAATTATGCTTCGGCCCCAGAAAAATGCAACCTTTGAAGGTCTTGCAGCAATATGGTTTGTCCTGCTGCAATTTGAACAAAGCGGCCTCTTTTTCTCTTAACTGGAGCATTTGCTTGTCTTTACTCCTGAAGATATTTAAGCAATGATGGACTTACTTGTGGAGGTGGATTGGCAGATACTTTTGACACTTTGCTAAGGCAAGTGCTGGATAAATCCCACAAGGGTCATTCTGCATCAAATCAACAATTATGAAATTTTTACCTCACCATCTCCGATTTCCATGAAATTTTCAACAATGCTTAGCTTTCAGAGACTATGAATAATACCAAACTTTAGGAAAATATTCCAAACCATTTAGAAACTACAGCCATGTAAAGTTCAAGAAAAATCTTGAAAAATATGAGACCAGCATATATTCAAATTAAGATAGCAACTCTTTTAGTTAAGCTAGAACAATAAGAGTGGTGTCATTTTGTAGAATCTTTCAAGGTCTTTTCAATGATATATAACACAATGGGTTATTAGGAAAATTTGTTTTTCAAAATCTACATCAAATTTGAATTAAAACTTTTTGGTAGAAGTACATGATTAAAAGTTTTCAAACAAATTAAGCAAATATATACCTTATACATAGCCTATGTTAAATGTCTAGCAAAGTTTAGTTATGGGATGATGATGGCTTCATATTTTAAAATTTAAAAAAAAAAAAAAATGTTTTACAAAAATTTTGGATTTTGATTGAAATGCAAGCTTCACAAACTATTGTGAACATTCTAAGTACTATATAACTTAAAATATGTATTTACTGTATATCAAGACAAAGTGAAAATTAATCCTTTGAAAAATCCCATCTTACAAAGAAAAATATTTATTGATATTAATTTGTACTTTTTAAACTATTTAAAACTTTGTTTTACTACTTGCCTTTTTAATTCCTGTTTTCATTTGTGGTAGTTTGAAAAAGCATTATCTGTTTAAGAAAGGGCATCATTTGAAAGCACATAAAACCTTCCATTTGGGGTTGTAGGATTCACTTTACACAGAACATCTATGATAGGTATCCATAATACATCAGTCTATCATGAATAAGCAAATGAAAGAGAAGGACCAGATAAGAAATGTTACATAAATTTCATCAAGTTCTTGATTTTTCTCCAGAACATAAGCTAACCACCACTTGTTATTGTACACTACAGTAATGTATCCAAATATATCATCTATGTGGAATTTTTGTGGTGATAGTGTCACAATTTCGGTGTAATATTCGGTAGCCTCTGAAAACAATTTGACATGTATCTTTGATGTGCTTCAATTCACTGGTAGGAAACCATGAAATTGCTGTGTACCATGAGTAGTTAATGCTTGCCTAAAACGATCACACAAGAAGGATTCTGATTGCATATACTCTTCTTTAGTTGAATATGCAAAGTTTACTGATGGGATATATTCAATTTGTCCACGTAGGTGTTGATATTTGATGCTCATAAGGCCATTGTAGACTAGCTCGTGCTGCGAGTCTTTTCACTGCACCACCAAGTCCATCACAAGGTCCTTTACCATGTGATGTGCTGAAAAATGCCATTCAGCTTCAACATTGAAATCTTCTTTATGAAAAAATTTGGAGAAATTCTTTTGTTTTTATATTGTGCAGGAGATCCATCAGAATAATAAAAAATATTTTTGGGTACCTTTTGGAATTTTGTTGTCAGAAAGTTGATAAGCTTTTTTTTAAAGGTGTACACAGCTACAGTGTTATATTGTAAACAATCGGAAATTATGACATAATTTAGGTGTTCGGTTTTTCTTCTCCTTTAAAGTATATTACAAAAGGATGTATAGTGACTTGATCGTTAGACCAGTGGAAACTCTGGGCTTCATCTTGCACAACTATGGAATAGTTCTCTGAAAAATCTAAGTTAACTGCAAATTCAGATTCTTGAAGGTTTTTCTTTATGCTGTTCATGTGATTATTGTTTTGCAATGAAATCATGCCGCACTAAACGTGACAACTTATTGCACATAAGTCTATAAATTCTGGTGATGATTTTTCAATGGTCTCTAAGTTGCAGCGATCAACAGAAATCCATTGGTGGAACATTACCTTTTCAATAGCATTGTTTTCAAGCGTCTTTTCTAGAAGTTGTCTTATTGCACCTTCACCAGGACAAATCATAGTTACCAAGATTGCACAACATTTTTGCAAGACAATGTTGATAGATTTTTAATTTGCTATTTATTAGCGAACATCAACTTGACATTTTAATGAACTGTATATCAGGGTCATTCCGTGTCAATTCAACCCCCCAAAAATGATTTTCTCTCCCACCCTCTCAAATTTTGATGAAACTTGACTTATTTGCTCTCCCTATAGAGATAAGTAAGCACAGCAAGTTTTAACACTCTATAGCTACCTCTTCATTTTCATTTTATAGGCTTTCAGTTTTAAAATGTTGATGTTAACAATAGGATGCCACAAAAAGAGGCTGTAAAAAATATTTTATTCCATTTTTGTATTTTTTTTTTTATAAAAAATACATGGTGTAGTTACATTAAGAATCAC
>JABUQX010074638.1:22500-27478 GCA_015478945.1 Trachelipus rathkii | reverse complement strand
GTTACCGCAGCGGCAGGTTGCTCGAGGAACTTATCATTCACGCACCAACCACCTTACGTCGCCTCGTACAAGATGTGTGCTGTATGCTGGCAGCGGATGATAGTTGCTAACTCCCAGACGGTAGTTCGGCTGCGAGTGCTACCTTTTTTCCTGCCACCTCTAGTTCTGTGGAATTGTCTCTTATCCATCTTTCTGTGTTCCCCTGGGGGCTAAGTGTAATTCCCCCAACTTACAAAGCCAGCGCAGGTGCTCATCTGCGGTAATTTGCGTAGTATGTTTTCAATTCTGAGGCGTGCAACACCCCTCCTTGAATAGGGCTCTGCCGTGGGTGGTGGTGACAACTGTTTAAATATAATATATATTATATATATATATTATAATATATAATAGTATATATAATATATATATATATATATATATAATATATATAATATAATATATAATATATTTATATATATATACAACAACCTTATGTATATAATATTATTATTATAATTATTAATTTTTATAAAAAATAAGAAATAATACAAATAATAATAATTAATAATAATTAATAATAATCAATTAATTAATAATAAAATAATAATAATAATTATAATAACAATTAATATATAATAATTAATAAATAATAAATAAAATAAATATAATAATAATAATATAATAATAATAATAAAATAATGAATCAACTAATAAATAATAATAAATAATTAAATTAATAATAATTAATTTAATAATGAATAATAATAATAATAATGAAAGCTAAATTCGCATTAATTTTCTATTAAATTAACCTTGTTTATTCAAAAGGAAATATTAAAAAATATTTTTTTTATAATAATTAATTAATAATAATAATAATAATAATAATAATAATAATAATAATAATAATAATAATAATAATAATAATAATAATAATAATAATGATGATGATATACGATTGAAAGGATTTCTTAATTAAAATTTATTAATCAACAATAAATAAGGAAGGAGAAGGAAATATGAAACGCTAAATTTTCTAATATAATAATAATAATAATTCAATAATAAATAAATAATAATAAAAGTATAATCAATAATAAAATAAACTCACCACAATAATAATAATAATAAATTATAATAATAATAATAATAATAATATTTTAAAGGTATATTCGCATATTTAATTTAACTAAAAGTAGTAATATTTTAATGGCAACAATATTTTAAGAGATATATGACTTATTTAAAAATGTCGCACTTTTTAAATGCTAATAGTAATATTCTACAGACTATTCTAAAATCTTTGACTTTCTAAACCCAAAAAAGAATATTCTCTCCCTCTCTCTAAAAATGTAAAATGAGTGTCTACCACTGCTCCAATCCGCCTCCCCCAAAAAGAAGACATCTTGAAAGTTTTCAAGTCCCCTGCTCCGATATCAATGTGTGAGACTCTATACTTATTTAAATCTCTGTCTTATTCTTCCAAATCTCGTCGCAATAGTAGTTGTGTCGATGTCGGCATTGCTTGACTTTGGTTGGTTGCTCCTGTAACCCAGGAGCACCCCAGTGGAATGCATGTGGCCCCAGCAGGGATTCCAAGTACTCTTCTATAGATTTAAGCACAGTAAAATCGAAGCATTGGACTTGAAAACGTTATTTGTGGAGGTGGGTTGGAGCAGTGGTAGAGACTCCTGCGTGCATTTTCTAACGGCGACACTGGTGTCAATGTTTCGAATCGCTGTCGCGAGGGACCTGCCTCGAGGAGGAACAATATCGCATAATCTTATATCTCGAACGTCCTTATATATATTATATATATATATTAATAATATATTATAATATATATATATATATAATATAATAGTATATAAACATATATATATAATATTAAGCATTATATATATATATCATATATATATTATATTATATATAATAAGTATCATTATATATAATATATATATATAATATATAATGTATATAATATATAAGTATATATATATACTATATATATATATAATAAATATATATAATATTATATATATATTATATATATATATATATATATATAAATATATTATATAAATATATATACTATATATATATACATATATATATATTATATTATATAATAATTTAATATATATATAGTATATATACTGTATATAATATAGTATAATATATATATATATATTATAAATATATATATATATATATAATATATACTACGATATATAGTATATATATAGTATCATATATACTATATATATATATATATACTATATATATATATTTGGAAGATTCATATTGTAAAATTTTGAAGAGGAAAGCACCACTTGTTAAGGGTTTTTTTCCCTTCTTCAGGATATGTCGAACGGAGACTTCGACAGACAAGACAAAATGCCGATCGTTCCTGCCCCATCGAATTGCTTTCCAGTGTCAACCATCATCATTACCAACGTCCAGGACTCGAGAAAGAGGGACAAAGACCCATTTGTTTCATTTCTTAAAGTCCTTTGTTTCTTCCCCTCGACCCCCAGTTTGTAGGAGGAAATCTTCACTGAAGAAAAATTTGTAAAATCATGAGTATTACATAAAATATAATATATATATATTATATATATTAATATATAATTATATATCCGTAATTATACCCATAATTAATTTAAAATATATAATAATTGATATGATATTATACTAATTAATTAACTTTATATACTATATGATATGATAGTTAATATTTTTTTTTTTTATTACACATACAACGCTTATCCCCAAACACACTTAATTAAAGACCCTTACTTCTTTAACATTTTTCCATAGTCACAAAAAGAAGCACAACGCTTCAAAGAGTTAACGATAACCGACACAAGAAACCAGAGTAATGATTCATTTGAAACGGGCTAACCACCAGGTCATGATCTATTTTTTTTTTCTTCAATTTGTCTTATCTCTATGACCATCTCACAACAATCACCGAATAATAAATCTGTGACCGTCAGAAATACTCATTAAGAAAAACATGATTAAACATTACTAAACGAGATAAATTAACCGTTGTAGGGAATAACAGCATTTTGAGCCATTGGATTGAGAAGGAGACGTTTCATGACTTTTTTTATCATTTAGTATATCTTGCTTCTGAAATCGAATCAATACAATTTAAAATCTGAAAAGAGTAGATTTATAAACTCGTAAATTAAGGTAACGGTTAACGGAATGTTGGGGGGAAGGGAAGGGGGAAATTGGTGTAAGGGCGGGAAAAATTTTTAAACTGCGCTAACGTTAATTTACCAATGTTAAACTCGGTTTTTTAATAGTCCGTATTCTTTTCGGAATATTTAACGAAAGCGTTTCGTTAAAAGTTAACGAAAAAAAATTAAACGAGTAATTAACGACCATTTAACGCGGTTAATGCCACCCACATTTATATATATATATATATACTATATATATATATATATTATATATAATATCATATATAAATATATATATATATAATATTATAGTATATATATATTATAATATATCAAAAGGGGGCTCGTGGTCAAAATTCTTGAGTAGCCAATACTAATATATATACTAATATATATATATATATATATATACTAATATATATATTATAATAATAAATATATATATATATATATAATATATATATACTATTATATATAATATAATATATTATTATATATATATAATACTTTATATATATTATAATATTTATTACTTACATTATTATTATATTATAAGTATATATATAGTTATATATAATATATATATAATTAATATATATATATATATATAATAATATATTATATATATATATATATATATATATTATATATATATATATATATATATATATATTATTAGGCTAATAACAATGTAAGAGAATAAATGGTTCCACATATTCTAACATTTGAAATTTCAATAGGCCTTGCAACACTCGAAAAAGAATTTCATAATTTTTAATGAAACTAAAATCGAATACGATTCCAATATCCACACGTAAAGTATTTTATAAAACTAACCAGCCCTCAATTTATACAAACCAGCACAAAATCAGGAAAATAAATTAATATAATAAGATAATATGAAAAATCGTATATTAAAACTAAAACTCCACACAAAAACATTCTCACATTATTAGTATATAGAAAACGGAGCTACTGCTGGTCTGAGGCATGCTACAAATTGCCGAGGAAAGAGTCGTGACTCAACGCGTTTTCTTAGACTGGTTTTGAGTCAATATAATTTTTAAAAAGTGATATTTAGGAATTTAAATAATTCCGGTATAAGAGGATGAAACAAACTAGACTAAAATTTATTAATTAGTGTAATTATTCTACTTAAATGAATGTTCTAAAATATTTATTATTATTTTCTTGTGCTAATGCAATTTAAATGGGATTATTTAAAAAAAAAAATGACCACCACCATATCTCAGGTATGTAAAGTAGCCCTTAAGCCTCAGATAATAAGGAACTAATTTTTTTTTTTGACTTCGAGAAGTAACAGATTGCCACCGCAATCGCTACTTTTAAAAAAGGAATCGAGTAGAAATTGTTGATGACGGCATCTTAAAGCTAGCTTTCGAACGAATCATTATATATATATATATAATATATATATATATATATATATATAATATATATATATATATATATATATAATATATATATATATATATATATATATATATATATATGTATATATATATATTATAGAGATAATATATTATATAATATATATATATATACCGGATTATAATATATATATATATATATATATATATATATAATATATATATATATATATATATATATATATATATATATATAATATATATATTATATATATATATATATATATATATAGTATATATATGCTGACTTTTTTAATATTTTTTTGGTCCTCATAAAGGCCGCAAGTAGGCGTTGCCTACTCTGCCTACCCCCAAGAGCCGCCACTGTATATATATTAATAGATAATATAGCAT
>JABUQX010074638.1:0-20000 GCA_015478945.1 Trachelipus rathkii | reverse complement strand
TATATATATTATATATATAACTATATATATATATATTAATATAATATATATATAACTATATAAGTATACTACCTATATATATATATAGATATATATATATATATATTATATATTATATATTAACTATATATATATATGATATATATTAATTAGATTGTATTTAATTTACACGAACTGAAATTAAAATGAAATAAATGTATAAAAGTATAAACATAAAATTATTAAAATAATAAATACATGGATAAAGTTTGTGACTAGGACCAGAGGTGTTTCTGGAGACAGTTCAGCCGCTGCCAGTAGTAGCTTAAGGAGCAGCTCTCCCATTTTAAATGAGAGCTGTGACATGGACAGCCAAAGATCTCTTACTGATCCTGTCACTGTAACCCTTGATTGTGAGGAGACGAGGGATCCTGGAAACCAAGGCCAAGAGGGCAACGAGGATGCCGTCAAAGAGTTGAAAAGCTATTTGCTCACTCTTGAGAGGTAAGAAACTCGCCTCCATGCTATAGTAAAGACTAAAGACTAAAGAGCATAGTAAAGAGTAAAGACTATAAAGTAACCAAATTAAATCTTTAAATAAAATCTAGTAAATTAACTTTTTTTGAATTTTTTCATGATTGAACATTTAAATATGAAATTACAATAGTCAAATTCAAAAAAATTAAAAACTTCTATTTATTTCAGTTTCTTCATCTTTGAAAAATTTTTGAGGACTGATGAGAAAGTTGATGGGGTGTCTCTTAGGAAGATTCACACTGGTGTTGCCAAGTGTAAACATCCTGCCTGCAAAGGGAAGAAGGGGCTTTCCTACAGCACCCAGACAAGGTCCCACCTCAAGCAGCATTACAAGCATGTAAGTTTAAATAATTATTAATTAAATAATTTAGATAAGATCACAACAACTAACTGGTGTTGCTAGTTAATTAGTTATCAAGATTTAAACACTCTTGTATAAAGTCTTGATACTTTATACAAATGTTATCAAAGAAAATTAAAAAATTTGTAATTAAAGTTTGTATTATTTTTATATACCAGATGCACAATGACCTTCTCCCTCACCTCTCTGCAGCCATTGAAGGGCTTAGCAAGCGCGGTCGCTCCAGTTCAAGGGAGAGTGAGTCTCGCAAGCGTCAGATGTCTCTGGATGAGAGCTTCAGGTCAAAGTTCAGCCAGCAGAGAGCAAGACAAGGTTACACCAGGTGAAAAAATTCAGAAACATAATATTAGTTATTTTAATTGAACTCAATTTTTTTTAAATAGGTATATGAGCGACTTAGCGTCTTCACGTTTTAAAAATATTTTTATTAAAAATTTAAAATATATTGATTTATTAACTTAATTACTTTTTCATCATTAGGTGGTTCATTCATTCAATGATGCCACTGGATTTAGCTGATGATCCTTACACGAAGGAGATGTTTTACCTCATTAATCCCGAGTTTCATCCCACCTCAAGGAGGACTTTGAGCAGGGATATTGAAAAGCTGATGCAAAAGGGGAAGACTCGACTGATAAACAACCTCTTCCACCAGAAGTGGGTGGCCACTACAGCCGACAGTTGGACCGCCCACAATAGGTCCTTCTTGGGAATGACAGTCCACTGGATTGACAGGGTCAACCTCAAAAGGTGCCATGCAACTTTGGCGGTCAGGGAGGTGAAGGTAAGAAAATTAAAAAGTTAAATTTTGTCATTTTATACCTTAGTCTCATAACCATAAGAACATATGAGGTGTAAATATTATTTAATTTACAGACTAAAACAATAAAATTATTGTCTTTAGGAAAGGCAAACTCACCAGTTACTGGGGAAACTAATCACAGAGATTCATCATGAGTTTAGCATCCACGGTAAGGTGAAGGCCACCACTACGGACAATGGCACCAACTACGTGGCAGCCTTCAACGCCTTTGGTGAGTCCAACCAGGACCAGGAGAACCTTCCTATGGACCCTGATTATCCTGACTTGGAGATTGTGGATCTCCAGGAGCTCCTGAGGGCTGAGGGTGACAACCCAAGTCTGCCGCCTCAACACCGCTGCAGGTACTTAGAATTCGCGAAAACTAGTGCTAAATGCTACTAATATATATTAATAATATTATTAAGTAATAAGTATTAACAAATAAAGATTTGTCATTTAAGATTTAACTAATAATCTTTGAATTTCTTGAATTAAATATCTTATTGTTTCAGTGCTCACACACTCAATCTGTTGGCGACAACAGATGTGAGTGATATACAGGGCTGGAGCAAGGGGGGCTCACAGTGGAGGAGGACCATAGCTAAGATCCAGGCCCTGTGGAACCTTCAGAACAGGGCCCCAGTGGTGGCCAACCAGATCAAGATTGTCGCCAAAAGAAAACTGAAGACTCCTGTGGTGACAAGGTAGTAGTAGTTACTATTAAAAAAAGAAATTTAGCGTAAGAAATTGTTGCCGATTAATTATAGACAAGTTCATTTTATAAGTTTTTGATATTTTATATAAAGTTATATTTATTTCTGCAGATGGAACTCCCTATATGATAGTGTGATGGTCCTTCTGGAGGTTTTAAGGGTCGAAAACCAAATGGATGCCATAAACACCATCCTCATCAAGCAGCCCAAGGGAGGTTCCCCTCTCACAGAGGTAGACGTCGAGGTAAATATAAAGTATTTTTAAAGTAGCAATTGCTCTTTTAATATTTTTATTTATAATTTAATAAATTTATTAAATTATAAATCTCCTCACAAACCCAAACCCCCTCCATTAATCCCTGTTCTGTACCTGTACCATCGCTCTTGCTTGCCCAACACTCATATCGCTACTTCGTAAACAATCTCTAACTGAATATATCCACCTTTTTTTCCGGTCGTCCGACAGGCAAAACACTCTCACATGTGCTCTTATACACTTTCTTAACCAATATGGTGTTCTCCACCTTCTCCACATGTCCAAACCATCTTACAAAATCCTCATCAAATTTGGCAGTCTTTTCCCTTACCCGCAAGACACGCTTCCATGATAAACTCGTTCCTCATCTTATCCAATCTCCTAACTGCCAAGAACGCCCTCAGATTGTCCATCTGTACAACCCTCACTCTTGATCTATTCGCCCTATTCCATACAGATACCTCGCTCTCGTGCTCCCGTATTTTTATTAATAATCAATTATGCTTACGTAACTAAGCAATATATTAATTTTCACTCTTTCAGGTCATGAACGAGTACACATTGGTCATGCAGCCTGTGGCGCAGTGTCTTGATATGCTTCAGGGGGAGAAAAGGGCATACATGGGCACCCTCCTACCCCAACTTTGGTTGATGAAGACCAGCCTTGAGGAGAAGAGTGAAAATATTCATCTTGTGTATGCAAGGCCACTAGTACAGGCCCTCCTCAGTGGCTATGAAAAGAGGTTTGGCCACCTCTTTCAGAATAGGGATCTCCTTATGGCCACTGCCCTTCACCCCTCCTTCACCCTTAAGGCCCTAGAAAGCATTGCACCTGACATGGTGGAGGAGATCGGGGACAGGATTACCCGGAAGATAGGGGACTCCATCAAACCCACTGAGAAACAGCAGCAGCGTCAGCTTGGCCAGCCAACAGAAAAAGAACCCCACAATTCAGACGCACTCCTATTCAGTAAATTGTTTTCTAGAGTATTGGTACGCAGAGCAAGCCAGCAACAGGATGTGGAAATCGTCATACGAAAGTCCATGGAGGAGTGGGTGCCCTCTCAAGAAGATCCGAGCTGTTCCTGTTTCCCCAACCAGCATAGGGAGATATGGATAGATCTATTTATAAAATATAATACCCCCATTCCTAGTTCAGCAGCTGTGGAGAGGTGCTTCAGCGCGGGTGGGGACATCCTCAGGGCCAAGAGATCGTCCTTGAAGGAGGAAAGGTTTGAGGACCTTCTTTTCCTCAAAGGAAATATGGACCTCCTGCAGGAAGTGATTAGCCAGGAGGACATGGAGGAGGAAGAGGACCTATAGCTATGAAAGTATTTAACTATTTATGTAGTTAACATTTAATAAAAAAATTAAATAAATCTGTTTTACTATCTTATAAAAGGTTTAAAATGTAAAGGCATGCTTTCGTTATCGCGCAAAAGTTTACTTTGTAATTTAACGGTATCGCCGTAGGATAGCCGAATAGCCGCATAGTTAATGCCGCACTGAGGTTTTCAAAAATGCAGTCGGATAGCCGACGACGCACTAGTTAGGTGGCAAAGCCGAATAGCCGATGACGGACCTCGAAAAAAAAATTATAGCCGCGCCCAGCTCTGAAATATATATATATATATATTATCATATATATATATATATATATATATTATTATATACTATATATATTATATAATATATAGTATATAATATTTATATAGTAATAATATATACTATACATATATTATTATGATAAACATCAGTTGAGAAAGTACTCCATCAATATATTTTTTTCATTTATTTGGCGACATAGCGTAGAATATTCAGAAACAGGTTCCTAAAATATTAAAAAATAATAACTATAAATAATTACAATACAAATACTAAATGCTAAAAAAAAATAAAACATATTTTAATAATTATACATAATTGTCCAAACAAATTCAATTGAAAATAGGATATTAATAAAAAAAATTTATTATTTTTGGACTTTTTTATTTATTTGTTGTCCTTTTTAGCTTTATTGTTTAAAAACTCATAGGAATGTTACTTTTTTTACAATATTATATACAATTTTCATGTTAATTTTTATAATACCTATAAAAAAATAGCACTATTTTTATTTTTACCTTTTTTTCTAAATTACTGATGTTTTTGGATTTTAGAATGGCTGAGATTAGGGTGGTTGCTTAAGTGTTACTCAAATTGTAGGGCTGCTGCTTCATCAATAAAGTTGCTTGAAGATTGCTCTAATATTGAAAAAGAGTTTTTTAGTTGTTCTCAGGTTTCTTCTATATAGCTTCTTTATTAATTGTTAGGATTTCACCTCAAAATTTTTTCTCCTTGTAAAACCCTGCTTTGCGGCTTCCCTTAAATAGTTTTGCTTTAGGGAGGATTCAGCTTGAAGGGATATTAAGTCAAATGCTTATTAAATTCCACCTCAATTGTTCTTTTTTTTCTTCTGTTGTGAACATTAATAAGCTTCTTGAATGAAATAGATGGTACTAAGTGTTTCTTTTCAATTTCTTCCTAATGTTGATTGAAGTTCATAAATTCTGGTACTTTGCTTTTTATTTTCTCAATTTACTTTGGCAAAGTCAGTTTTTGTTTGCTTCAAGTAGCTTTGTTTGAGTTTTCTCTGCAATAGCTTTGTATTTGCCTTTGCAGTATCTCCTTAATCTATATATTTTTTCTTAAAATTTACTTTGTTTTTGTTTTTTTCTGGGCTTTCTTTAAGCCTTTATTCTATTTGCAAGCCCTTTTATGTTGCCCCACCTTGTAATTCTTGGCATTGGTCATCAATCTTTTTCTGTTTGTTGCCCCATCCAATTTTTGCTTTTCTTTACACCTTTCTTAATATTTTGGGTTCGTTTTGGTTTGTATTTTTGTAGGTAACCATAGGTTGATGCTCACCATAGTTACACATTAGTAATGAATTTTCTGTTCTCCTTATATTAAAATTTTTTTTTGTTTCCTTTTTTCTTATATTTAGATGGAAAATTTATAACAGTATTCCCCCTTTTTGCCTAAGAATAATTAAGTTTTTTCTTGTTTCATCCTTAGGTTTCCTTACAGAGTTTACAATTCTGTTTGTCTTCTTTGTTATAATCCTGCACTTTCTCTCAGCAAGATTGTAATTTTTTGTTATTGGTCTTTATCAAAATTGTTGCTTTGTATTTAAAGATTTCTTGTCTTTATTATTTTCACATTCTACTATTTCTCAACTCTGTTTGGAAGTCATCTTTGTAAACCTTTACTACTGGCTTTTCCTTAAATTTCCACATATTTCTTGTTTGAAGAAGTCATCTTATTAAAAAGAAACTAAATCTCCCCACTTGGTGTTGATTCTTTTTTCTGCTAACAATTTACTTCTTTTTTGCCAATAAAGGGACACATATTCTTTGATCCATTCTTTTTCCAAAACAAATTCTAGCAAGATACTGAACTTTGTTTCCCACTTTTATATAAGTAGCCAATTTCTTTGCCTTGAAAATTAATAATCCTGCGAGGGAAAAGTTATATTACCTTTTAAGAGTTAGGTAGATTGATTTGGGAGTTGTCAAAGCTTCTAACCACCGCTTTTTCTAGTATATATTCTGTTTATTGGGTCTATTATTTATAAGGAATTCTATCTCACAAGAACCAAAGTGTTCAAGTTATCATTTGTCAACCTTATTGGGGTGTTTTCTAAGAGTGAAGTTTTTGTTTTATTTTTCAAATATATTATCTGGGTACAGTTCTAATGGTTGTCTTTCAAATGATGCCTCCTTTATGAGGGAACTATGAGGGGCGTTTAAATATCCACTGTTATTTTACTTTTTGCTTCAAAAAACTTACTTATTTACTTGCTTACTATTCCAATATTTTTAACTGGGTGTTCTTTTAGATTCTTTGTTTAAGCCTTTCACAATGTTTCAATCCATTATCTTGATCGGAATATCCAATTTGCACATGGCCTCTGCGGCTGGATAAAAATCTTCGTAAGCATTGATATAAAAACACTCAGTATCTAATGAAATATAACATCTCTAAATGTATAGCTCTACTTAACTTAAAACATGAAAATAAATATAATCCATAATCTGGTTTTCTGCTTACTTTCCCTTCTTTCCCCTTACTATTTTTAAGGAAAAAGGGCCAAAACGGCATCTATACCAATACTTTAAATGTGGTACATCACATTTTAATCTATTCTTTGGGCAAAATCTCACCCTCAACTGCCTGGAGTTTGGCCTTGTTATGGAGCTTTCCTGATCAATATTATGCAATCTTTTTAAAAATCTTCTTAATACTTCTACCGATGCTCCAAGGGATAATTACTTTCTTTTTAAAGCATCTTTAAAAATCTTGTGTGTTGTTTTTCCTAAATGTCCCGTTAATTCTATCGGAATGGCTCGAATTATTAACATATGTAACAACATTTAGGGCAAGATATGGATGTTTTTAAATCAATATGATACATCATTTCAGATTTTTATTCGCTCCCACCTTACCTCTAATATTCATTATCATCTATAAAAATGGTAGGAGTTTGCCCACAAAATGTGCCTTTTTGGTAAGGCTTCTTCTTTTTTATTTTGTATTGTAATTCATTGAATAGCTTTCTTTGTTTATTTGGAAAGTTAGCCCTTTTCTGCATTTGTTTAATCGTTGATTGTCATAGCACCTTTATTACAGGCTTTTTTATGCAAATTTCTTTAACTCTTAAAATCCATGCTACTTTTGTTTTAATTTCATCCATCCTGAGACAGAATGGTATGAGCTTGTGGGAGCTGTGTCTTGTTAGTTGTATGGCCATACTGGTCTACTTTTTTAATTTCATCATTTTCATCATCTAAATTATTTTTTCTTTTATTTTTTGCTCAGGCCATTGAGCTTTGTCTTTTGTTACAAAAATTCCCTGGACCAGCTGCTCCCATTTAGTTTATTGTTTCAAACCAAACTCTTAAACAGATATTGCCTTTACTTTGCTATATCTGCAATATTTTAGCTTGCCTGGTTACATAATTCCATTGGCCGCTTATATCTGTTTGTGAGATCTAATATAAATATAACTCTATTATGGACAATCTTTTGAGCATCTTTTTTTGATTCATTTTTAATATATTGTGTAATTACAATTTCACTATCTCATCCAAAAATACTCTTCTTTGTAATTTTCATAATCTTAACTCATTTTTTAAAATTTTGAAATTGTATTGCTGACAGGCTAAATATGTTTTCCAAAATTTCTATTTCTTAAATTAGTTACATCAAATTTTATTTTATTAATCTGCGTTCAATGTTGTTTTAGAAAACACCATGATTATGAACAAGTATCATTTCATTTATTCTTCTCCACATGAATCTTATATATGGCTACTGCAGCATATCGCAATTTTTTGCGTGAACCATCTGAAAAAATATGTAACTTTTCTACCCTTTTTTTGTGATCTTTATTAAACAATTTTTGGATTGTAGCCTAGGAACTTGAAAATCATTTACCTTATTAACATCACTTAGCCCATTTAATGTACTATATTTTTTATAATCTAATGGAATTCATCATCCTTTGTCGGTTAGGTGGTGTGAATTTTAAATCATTTTTTTTATATACATACTAGTAGTACTGGACTAATAAAACCCAGTGGATCGTATATGGAAGAAAAAATGCAACTGAGTATGCTTTTTTTTTTTGTCAAAATTTTTTATTTTGTATGTTATATTACCCTAGCTTTCATTAAAATCTTTTTTCTGGGGTCCCAACTTAGGTCCTATACTACCTTTTGTGAAGGTTAACTCATTCTAAGGATAAGTTTATTCTTTTTAAAAATCTTTACTTAAGTCTTGTTATCAATATTTTCTAAAACAATTTCTTTGAATTGCTAGCTACTTGAATGCAGATTAAAACCACTAATTTTTAAAATTTTTTCTTTTAAAAAAATTTTAAACTGCTATAGCCTCATTTTCTGATTTCACAGACTTTAAACATATCATCAACATAGAAATATTATCTAGTGCTATGGTATTCTTTGGCCTAAATTATCGCTAATATTTTTACTGCTTTCAGGATTACATGTGGTGGTGTAGTTTGCTTTTTTTTTTTTGCCTTTCAAAAAAAAAAAACCATATATTTTGCAATTGAAGGTGAGCTCACACTTTTACCAAATATATTGGAACCTTTAACCTCTTCCCATTCTACTCGAGCGTTTTATTTAAATTGACCATCAGGGAAACCAGGTTAGGAAGCGGCTGATAATCTTTCCTTGTCAGTAACCCTTTTTTTGGTATTTTGATTTTAAACATTCTCTCTAATATCTGCTATGTGAAGCATATTTCTTCCTTTCCTGAACCTTAATATAGGATGCCTTGTTAGGTTTTAGAAATATTAGTCTGGACCCTGAAGGTAACTATATTTTAAACGATAATACCATTCGTATGGTAAAGCTGCAATTAAATATACTCTCATATTTTTTTTTTGTGGATTGTGTTACACTATGGTGTATGTTAAAATAGAAGTCTGTAACTTTGTTTTAATGTTTCATCTCAACTTTTTTCTGCAGAGAATTTCTTAGTTTTTAAAACATACAAAATTACATATATAATAAAATCACATATCAACAATATAACTGTATCAAATATTATTGAGTCTATATTTTAAAATTACTTAAATTAATAGATGAGGGAAACGTCATCTAATGCTTATTTTTTTGTTATTAGGAAAAAAATGCTGATTTTCTTTTTTTAAATGCGTAAACTATATTATGAAATTACCTGTAATTGTTCTATTGTAAAATGTAATTTATATCAATAACCTATATTCTTATCCAAACTTCAAAATCTTCTACACACCATTTCACAAAATTGCTCAGGATTCTTTTCAGAAAACTCTTTAATCTAATATTTTTCAAGCAAATTTTCATCTTCTTCTTCTTGTTGTATTTGGGTCTTATGACATCTTAAACTCATTGAAAGCTGGGTTTATACCAATGGTGTTCGAACCTTGTTAAAGCCCATCCAAAAAGTTATACTTTAACTGCAAAGGGTTAATTATAATGACCTTTCTACACTTCTATAGGTTTAACAATTTACTCTGGTTCATCCCTATTAATAACCCAATTTTGATTTTCTATGAATTTGAAGGGCACATACTCAAGTATCTAATCCCCGTTTATATCTTTGTAGATGGACCACTTTCTTCCCCAATTTTTTAAAGGGCCCCATTTCTTTACCAAATATATATTAATTTATTCGGTCTCAGAATTTCCTCCTCTCCCAATATCATAGATGAATTTCAGATCTCTCTTTTAAAAACTGGTATGTTTTATTTTTCATGCACCATACATAGTAGTTAAGTATTCTATAATCTTTCTGAAGGTTCATATATGACGATTACCTAAGTCTGCCAGTAATATTATTCACTTAACATGCTGACTGGATATGTTAATCTAAGACCCATGTATGTCTAACCCAACTTTAACCTTTACCTCTTTAAAGCTTTTATTTTTAAAGAGTGAAGGTACTGCAGGCGTAAAATTAGCTTTTATTTATTTACTTTTGTCTGAAAGGTTTGTTTCATTTTACTTCCTGATTTCTTTTGATCTCTACTTTCTTAATCTTTATTTTCAAAATTTCAACAGTGAGTGCTGCTGCGTGAGGAATATTTGAAACCATCCTGCTCCTTGGCACTATCTTTCTCTCTATGCAAAATGTTGTTTATTACATTTTTCACATTTCTCCGGTCTTTTACAATTACTACTAAAATGATTTGATCTGAGGCACTTAAAACATAATTTATTATCTTTAATAAACTTTGTTATTTCATCTTGGCTTTTTTCTTAGATTTTGCATTTAGTATTACTATCGATTTGTCTTTTTTACAAAAATTGCAAAACTGTGATTTATTATTATTATTACTTACTACATTTATACCCATATTCTATATTATTGTCATTATTATTTTCATTTATTATTATTATTAATAAACATTTTTATTGTTATTTCTATGGTCATATTATTTTCTTTTGTATAAAGTGACTTACCTTTTTCACTTTGTAATTTGGCTTGTTTGGGTTTTGTACCAATGCCAAGTTCTCCGAACAGTGGTGTGTTCATGATTCTTGCTTCTTTTTCAACAAATTTTGTAAATGTACTAAAGTTTACCTTTTTATTTTCTTCATACATACTATCAACTTTATATCTCCACTTATCACGTTGTTTGTAGGGAAGTTTTTTAACTATTCTATAAATAGCACCAGTAGAATTCAATTCATTCAATGGAGTAATATTTTCCATTGCATTATTGATAGAGTCTAAAAACAAAGAAAAATCTGCCATAGCTTCACTATCTTCATTCTTAATTTCATTCCAGTCTTCTAGCTTTTTTAGGTATGTATTAGCAATAACTTGTTCATTTCCATATTGTTTCTCTAGTTTTTCTACTGCCTTTTTATAACTTATTTTTTCATCTAAATGCATACAACTTCTTACTATATTTTCTGCTTTACCTTCTGTATACTTGATTAAATAAGAAAGCTTGTTCATTTCATTTTCACATTTTCCTTCTATATTAGTTTTAAAAACTAGCATAAAATCTTTAAATTTAGTCGGATCTTTTCCAGTAAATATTTCAGGCTCACATGTTGGAAGAGGATTATAAATAGGCCTACTCACTTCTAACTTTTGTTTTAAAATTTCTACTAATTTAGACTCCTGATTATTATTTATTTCAGTTTGTGTTAAATTTACATTTTTATTTTCATTTTTTACAGAAGTATCGCTAATACTGAAAATTGGACTTTCTAATTTTTGTTCAATTTTTATTAAACTTTGCTCTAAATTTTTTATATGGCTACTATGTTGGTACAAATCTAAACTTTCTTGTTCCCTTTTCTTCGCCAAGTATTGTTGTTCTTGTAATTTTATTTTACTTTTTTCTATCTCAAGTAACAAAGATTGGGCTATTGCACTTTTTGAACTAGCTACACTTGCTTTACTCACTTTACTTGATACATTACTAGCACTGTCTTGTGGCATAATCCTTGGCTCATATTTACTCATATATTTTTGAAATATCACCTGTTTTAAGATTCATAATATGGTTTAGTTTTTTAGTGTAAGCACTGTGTATTTTATTCTGCTCTACAGATTCTGTAATTAATTCACTACAAGTATTTTTTTAAGGCTTCTACTTTTGCATCTAATGTTAATTCGTCAGTTTTAATTTCGAGACTTAAATCTAAATTGTTTAAGAAAGCATGCCATAATTTTGCCTTTAATAATGTAATTTTAAAGGTAACGCTGCTAATTTTCCTGAAGAAATTAAAACCTCTTCAGTTGTTTCTATTTCTCTGATTGTTGATACTTTCTATTTGTTCGATTGTCCATTTTTTTTGTTTTTTTGCTTTTATTATTATTAAAAACTATATAAAAAAAAAATATTAAACTAAATATTTTATCAAATTCATTCATCAATAAAGAGGATGTTATTTTTCACCAATTTATATATACAGATACAATTTTATATTTCGTAATATGAAAGTTTACATTTTATTATATTTTTTAATTTATTTTATTATTTTTTATTTTTTTTGCCTTTTATACTTTAAAAAAAAAATTTATACTATTTGTAATCGGATGAGACATATCCTCAATGTGCAAGCCTTTGTGTTCTTCATCAAGCTGTAATTTAGAAGAAATTTTGTAAACATGCAGGTGATGAAAGACTCGCATTCAATATATTCATTATTTGGACTAGTCGAATATTCGAAACAGGTTTCTAAAATATAAAATATAACTATAATACATATAAAGTACAATTAAAAACATGCTAAAAAATAAACATAATAATTTTACATAAAAAATTGTTCATAATTTATTGAATATATTATTAATAAAAAAATATTATTTTTGGACTTTTTATTTATTTTTGTCTTTTATAGCTTTTGTTTAAAAACTCATAGATTTTACTTTTTTAAATTTATAACACATTCCAACTATATTAATACTATAACAAATAGCTATACTTCTAATTCTGATGTTTTTTTGATTTTAGAATGGCTGAATTAGGGGTGGGTTGGCTTAAGTGTTACTTCAATTGGTAGGGCTGCTGCTTTCATTCATAAAGTTTGGCTTGAAGATTGCTCTAATATTGAAAAAGAGTTTTTTAGTTGTTCTCACAGGTTTCTTATATAGCTTCTTTATTAATTGTTAGGATTTCACCTCAAATTTTCTTCCTTGTAAAACCCTGGCTTTGGCTTCTTAAATAGTTTTTTGCTTTTAGGATTCAGCTTGAAGTATTAGTCAATTGCTTATAATTCCACCTCAATTGTTTCTTTTTCTTCTTTGTGAAATTAATAAGCTCTTGAATGAATAGATGGTACTAAGTGTTTCTTCAATTTCTTCCTAATGTTGATTGAAGTTCAAATTCTGTACTTTGCTTTTATTTTCTCAATTTACATTTGGCAAAGTCAGTTTTGTTGCTTCAGTAGCTTGTTTGAGTTTCTGCAATAGCTTGTATTTGCTTGCAGTATCTTCCTAATCTATTATTTTTTCTTAATATTTGGCTTTGCTTCTTTAGCTTTATTCTATTTGCAAAGCCCTTTTATGTTGCCCCACCTTGTATTTTGCATTTGTCATCAATTTTTTCGGTGTTGCCATCAATTTTTGCTTTCTTAACTTTTAAATATTTTTCGATTCGTTTGGAATCTCCGTTGCAGTCACATAGTGTTCTTTTGTATCATTCCCCTAATCGTTAATATTAATTTTTTTTGTTTTCCTTTTTCTTTATTTTAAATGGAAAATATAACAATATAATATATATATATTTTATATAGTATATATATTATATATATTATATTATATATTATTATATATATATATATATATATATATATTATATATATATATACTATATAATTATATAATATATATTATATATACTATATTTATTATTATATATATATATATATTTATATATTATTATATATATATATATATATATATATATATATATATTTATATATATATTATATAGTATATATTATATTTTATATTATATTTTATATATATATATATATATTATATATATATAATTATATATATATATATATATATATTATGTTATATATATTATATATGTATAATATATAATATATTATATTATATATTATATATATATATATATATAGTATATTATAATATATTATATATAATCACCCGTCTGTTTTTATTTTTGTTCATAGACTGATTGTTACTTTTGCGTTTGGGTAGGTTCTTCGCTATTTAATTGAAAAAGGATCCTTGAACAACAATTTTTGGCGTTGCCCAATGGCCAGCACGGGCGCCCAGATTCCCTTTTAGGGTTTTCCCTCCCACGGGGGGGCCAGGTGGGTTAAGGTGGGGGTTTTGGTTGTTTGTCTTTGAAAGGTTATTATCTTATATTTTTTTTTTTTTTTTATTATTTTTTTTGACAGAATTTTCCAAGTTTATTTTAAAAAAAAAGCCATGTTTTTTATGAGGAAATGAATTAAGGATTTTTTGTTTCGCGCTTTTTGGGGGTTCTCCTTTAGCTTGCGAAAACCCAAATGCTTCGAGCCATTGTTTTTTTTTTTTTTATTTATTTTTTTTTTTATAAATCCTGTGATTCAAAATTTTCATTTTTTTTCAACTATTTCTGATCAATCATTATAAATTTTTAATGTTTGTTAGCAGTTTCTATATAGGTAGTTAAGAAGTAAATTGGCAGTGTTAATTTTTGTTAATTCTTGTTAGAAATATTTTCAAGTCAATTGTAGGTTTAATCTTGGAAGACTGCATTTTGCAATCAATCTTACATATATATAGATGGTGGGCAGATCCGTTACTACTCGTTTTAACGAACTAGTTTTTTCAGTAAGGACTGTTTACTTTTTCTTTCTGTACGCTCGAATAAGTTTATTTTTTTCTCGTTATTTTTAGTCCGTTCTTTTGTTCAACTTTCGTTTGAATGCTGATAGCAGTTCCACCGATCAGCTAAAACCTCTCTGTTTATAATATAAGGATATATATATATATATATATATCTATATAATATATATATATATATATATATATATGTATATTATAGAATTATATATAGTTGTATAGTTATTATATTATATACTGACTATATAGGTAAAATTTTACATTTCGGCAGCACTATTTTTATTCATTTTCGATATTTGATGGGTTCGATTAAATCGAAAATCGATACTTTGTTATACGTTGATCTGGAATAGATATTTGGTAATATCGATACATAGTATTAATTAATATTAGCGTCGGTGGGGGTGATCCGAGGCCGTCTTTAGGAGGGTGATTGTCCAATTAATAAAATAAAAATATAAGAATTTTTTTTTTTTTTTTTTTCGCTCATTTTTTAGCCACGCGGTAGTACAACAAGTTTTATTTAGATCATATTTAATTCTAGGAAGTTTTTAATATTTTTTAAAAAAATGTTAGAAATTAGGGTACAAAATTTCTTTTCATACTATTCACTTTTGAACAATGTGAATTTTTTTTAACTTCGTTTAGCTTTTTTATTGTCTTCCTCAATCACTTAAAGTTACTCAGTAGATTCTACCGAGTATGTAGCATTAAACTGGCAATGTAAATTTTTGATCGGCAGCAGTATTATGTGGAAAAACGGGCCTACGTTGGTCCGAGTTCACCCGCGCGTAAAATTGATGGAGGGTGGCTCTGGACCACCTCGTTTTTCGTATGTTTTACGTATTATTTATTGACCATTTTTTATTACGTATAATTAAATTTTAAAAATGTAATAAAAAGTTATTTATATATTAAGTGAAATTTTTTTAAAAAATGAAATTTATAATAAAAAAAAACGAGTTAAAAAGGTGTCAAAAATTTTTTAGGGCGCGAGGGTTCGAGTCCTGGCGCGAGTTAAATTTATATTCGTATTATTATTGCAAATTATTAAATTTTTATTACTTATTACGATTTTTAATATGATAAATATTATTATATTAAGTAAAAATTATATATAATTGACTTATAGCGTAAAGAACGATTTAAACAGATGGTGCCGAGTCACCCTCCATGGTGGTTCCGCTTCCCCCGCCAGGTCGGCTGACTTGGCGGTTATTCAAAACTTTAATAAACTTTTATTAATAGAATTACATTATTATTTTTTTGTGTGTATGCCGACTATCTGCGAGAATTTACAAAAAAAAATTTTCCAAAAAGTGAATTAGGGGAGAGTCGGAGACAAGTTATACTAACAGTGGTCCCGTCTTCACCACGCCGCCGCTAATAAATATTATATATTATATTATATATATATATATTATATATCTATATTATATTAATATATATATAATATATATAATAAGTTAATCAAATGATACCCAAATTTTTTTGAGATTTATAGAGTGCGAATAGATTGTTGCGAATAAATGTCCCAAAGTACTCATTTTTGGGATTTATTGTTTTTTGGGTATATCACTAACGAACACGGGTTGTCCGCCCCGATGTCAGGAGTGGGGTCTCTTCGGCTCTAGGTGGACTATCGGGGGGACTGTCAATCCTCTCGCGGGAATGGTTCCGGAAACCCCCGCTCTTTGGTCTTTGGGTGTCGCGGGGTTCCTCGACCTCCTCCGGGGTTGAAACGTCCCTCTTCGTCCCCATCGGTCGAGCCCTAAAAGGGTAAATACATCCATTTTAGGGGGTTGTGCTCACTGTGCGGTAAAGTAGCCCTAAAACTTTACTGATCCACTATGCCGTAAAACTAACTCTAACTTTCTGATAGCAGTTTTAAGTAAGCTGCCGAATATATATATTTATTAATATAGTATATATATATAATATGGTTTAGTATAATTATATATATATAAACTATATTATATATATATATATATTATATATATATATATATTATAATTATATATTAAAGTACTTACGATTATTGATTCATTGTAGTGTCTCGATAATTCTTGCAGAAATTATTTATTTTTCTCCACTCTTGCTATTGAAATTTTTTAAAAATTTCTCAATCGTTTTTGTTGGCAAAATTAGGTTGAAATGTTCTAAAAAACCTAGCATGCACCAATCGTTTTGGCATATCAAATAATCACTTACAATATTTGTAAACTTTGCGCTGACAACTTCACTTTACACATGCGACGCAGATAAACTTTGTATGTATTAACTGTTCCGGATTTTTTTTTATTTTATCATTGTAACAAATAATCGGAATTTACTAACTATTCGATTTTAATATTACGATATCATGTATTGATAAATCCCATTAAAATATCGACGTGGACTTAGTTTTTTCATTTTGTCTGCGAACATGTAAATTAAGGCCATATATATCTATATATATATATATATTATATATATTTATATATATAATCTATATATATATATATATGATATATATATTACGCTATATATATAAATATATATATATATATTATATATATATATTCTAATATGTTATAGTAGTTATATATATATATATTATAATATATATATTAATATATATATAATATATATATATAAGGAATAGGAAAATATTTGTAAATTTGAATTTGGGATGGTGGTTTGGTATGAAGAGATGAATGTGACTAGAGTGTGGTGGAAGCATTGGAAAATTGCATGAACAAAATGTGGCATTAATTAGAAGAGGGTTGGATAGTGAATATGTGTTGTCGAGTTTGTGGTGGCAAGGAATAGGTTATCTTTGGGATGAGGTCATTAGTAAGGAGGAGGTAATGCAAGAATTGGTAAAATCGCGGTATGGATGAATTCCGGTGAAATTTATGATCAAGGAAAGGAGGCGAGATGGGTGATTGATTTTAATGTGTTGGGAAAGTTGTGTAACAGAATGTTTATGGAGAGCATAGTTCCCGAGGATTGGGGAAAGCAGTTATAGTAACTTATATAGGGTAAATGAGATAGGGTAACTGTAGGAATTATTTGGGAATTAGTTATATTAAGTTGTAGGGAAGATATATATACTTATATTTTGGTTGAAAGATGGCGTTCAAGTTTTGAATGGACTGATTTGTGAGATTCGAGGTGGCTTTGAAGTGGTGAATGTATAGATTCAGAATCTTTACTTTGAAAAATAATGATTGAGAAGATTGAGGGAGTAGAGAATAGATTGGTATTTTGTGTTTTTTTTGTATTTGCACATCAGGATATTAAATGTTAATTGATGGAATAGGTCTCTGTGGCGTTTATTGATATAATGGTGTTTGGGTGGTAAGCTGTCTGAATGGAATCAAAAGTATATATGCTGATAGTGAAGCGTGTAAAAATATAATAGGAGTTTGATAAGTGATTGTTTTAATATTTTAGCCGAATGTTTTAGGCAGGGTGTGCTAATGTCTTGTTGGTTTATCAATTAATGTATATGTGGGGGTTATATGAATAAGTTAGATGGTTGGGGATGGGCAGGGGGATGGGTGTTAGAATCCAAGGGTTGTGGAGTCGTTTCAAAATTTCGACTCCGACTCCCCTCGTCAATTACGAATCCGCTCGATTTTTCGACTCCTACTCTCTTCATAATTACCGATCTGATCTGACTACAATCTCGGTTGAATGATGGAGTATGAAGCGAGAGTAGGAGGATGCCAACCTAATTATAAATCGGATGGATTTTGGGTTTTGTGTGGCGAATTTGAGAGAGTTTGGGAAAAGAGGATTTTTGTAGAGAATTTTGGCAGGAGTGTGGTAAACAAGATGTTTGAAGGGTAAGGTAGATAGAGTAAGGGTTTGTGGTTCGTAAGTTGAGGAAGTCTCAGTATGAAGTTTAGAAGTTAGATGGGGTGCAGCTGGAACAAGTGGGTCTGGGTTTAAATATTTAGTATATTGTTTGGATGTCGGTGAACGGATGATGCAGAGTGTAAGTAGGAAAGTTGTGCAACATGGCAAGGAAGGTAGCTAGTGCAATAATGTTGGTGATTGCAAGGGACTAATCCTGAGTGCGCTAGGTCTTACATTAGGGTATGTTTTTTTAATATAATGATAATGTGAAAATTTTAATATACACAAGAATGCAAACCAGTAAGTTGCTCTAAGATATGGTATTAATGTCGATATTGAAAAAGCTAAAAGTTACCGAGTAACAGGCACGTCGTTACTTTTTCCTTTCAAAGTAAACGGAATAACGATAATAGCACTACTTTTTTCCGGTAAGGCGGGTAACGATAAGGACTACTTTTTTGAGTAACGATGCCACCTCTCTGATCATATATACTATATATATATTATATATATATATATATATATAGATATATATATATAATGTATATATATATATATTATAGTATATATCTTTATATCTTATATATATATATATAATATTATATATATATTATATACGGTATATATATATTATATATATATATATATATATATTATTATATTATATATATATATATATATATATATATTATATATATTATTATATATAGTATATATATATATATATATCTATATATATATATTATATATATATATATATATATATATATATATATTATATATATATTCAGCTCCGAGATGCCAGGCATGTAAGCTAAAAAACTATAAAGACAAGAAAATAAAAAAACCATGTTTTAATTAATAGGAGACATTTTTTATCCATGTTTTTTTAAAAAAAAAAATAAATAAAATGAACGCTTTTTGAAAATTTAAAATCATTAAATGATGGAAAGCTGTATGATAAGCATAGTTTTTTTGATAATTACGAAGGAGCTTGAAGTACCGAGAAAGCGCGCAAAGGTTGCCAAATGTTTGAATTTTTTTTTAAACTAAAGATACCCTACGGGTAAAACTTAAAGATGGACAGAGTTCGGGGTTTCTCGCCTACCGGGGGACGACGGGGGGATTCGCCCCCCTCTGTCCCTCGTTGGCTCGAGCCCCCTAAAGATTAAAAAAAAATTACATTTTCTCCAAAGCGTAAACTTAAAATAATATATGGTAACTCTTGCTCTCGTGAACCTACTGCAAGGATTCAAGGTCATCCAGCGTACGCTTTGCCAGATCTAAGATTATGCTAATATTTAAGGTGTTATTTAATAAATATTAGAATAAAATAATTTTTTTTTTTAAGTTTCATTGATGAATTCTTGCTGAAATATCAAAAATGTTATTATATTTTTTCCTGTAGAATGTTTCTTACGTTTACTAAGTTACAATGCTGGCTTTCGGGATCTGGCATATTATATTATATATATATTATATATATATATATATATATATATATATATATATATAATATATATATAAATATATATATATCTATATAATATAATATATATATATATACTATATCCGGTATATATAGTATATATATATATATATATATATATATATAATATATCTATATAT
>JABUQX010074637.1:0-26022 GCA_015478945.1 Trachelipus rathkii | reverse complement strand
AAATATATTATATATATATATATATATATATATATATTATATATTATATATAATATATATATATATATATATATATAAACCTTTACCTTTACCTTCTCTCCTCCTAACCACCATCATCGGAGTGGCCACACATCACTAAATTACTCTGCCACCACCTCCACCCTCCTCCATAGATCGCTCAAGGCTGTGATTTCCCAGGTTGTTCTGGGGCGAAAGTTATAGGGACAGATTAGGAGGAAGTGATACACGGTTTCCGGGGCCTGGTTGCATTTCATGCAAATATTTGAAGTAGTTTGGTTGAAGTTGAATCTATTTTTGTAGTATTGCAAGTTTGGGTGGTAACCGCATCTTAATTTGGCTAAAGATAACTGGGTGGTTATTGGAAGTGAGTTAAATTCTTGGGCTATTTCTGGTGGGTGATCATTTAGTATATTGTTTAGCTGTCGATTTCTTAGATGTTGTTGTTAGGTGAGTGTGTTTGTTTGGTGTATGGGTTGTTTTGTGGTGGTTGGGTGTTATTTAAGATTTGTTTATATAGTAAGGCTGGGAAGGATGGAAGTTGTTTTAGACTGTGGTGAGTGGGGTTAGAGAATGCAGTGTGACAAAGGTGTTGTGGTGTCTGTGTTTTAGCGTAAAATTGGGTGCATATCATTTCTACGTGTTTGCCTCAAGGTAGTGTCTTTGTTTTTTGGAGTTTTCTCATGTTTTCTTTGGATAATAGTGGATGCCATACCGGTGAGCGTAGTTCAGTGATGAGCGGATAAACTGTTTGTTATTCTTGATGACAGTGCCTGCTATGGCTCTTAGAATGTTTAGATTCCTGTTTGCTGATGTTGTAATTTTTTCTATGTGTTTTGCGAAAGTTAAGTGTGTCCAGTGTTGCTCCTAATATTTTGGGTTTGTTTAGTGGGATAGCGATGTGATTTATGAAGATTTGGATTGGTAGTTCCGAGTTGTCCGATCTGTTGTTATTAGTGTGTTAGAGGAGTTGTTTGGTGAAGCAGACATTCTATTGTCCATTAACAAAATTTGTAGTTCATTGATGTATTGTTGGGTTAAGAGGGTTGCTGTGCTTAGATTCTGGTGTGGTAGCTATGGTGTCATCGGCATAAGTTTTTGTTTGTGTAGTTTGTTTGTGATTGTTGAAGGTTTGCTGTGAATAGGTTGAAAAGTGTAGGGAATAGTATTGCTCTTTGGGCTATACCGTTTATAATGTTTGCTGTGCGTGATTTCTTGTTATTGATCTGTATTTGAGCTGCTCTTCCTGATAGGAAGCTGGATAAGCATTTCTTTAAATTAGTAATGATGTTTCATTTTACTATTTTGTGTATTAGATTGTGTCTGGGACTGTGTCGAAAGCCTTATTTATGCCGATTGCTATGCGTAGTGTTTTACGTGAGGGTTTGAGATTTAAGCCGTCAATTATTGGTTGTATAATGTTTATGAGATCTGTTGAGGTTGAGAGAGAGAGAGAGAGAGAGAGAGAGAGAGAGAGAGATGAGAGAGAGAGAGGAGAGAGAGAGAGAGAGAGAGAGAGAGAGAGAGGTTTTGTTGGAAACATGTTGGAGCTTTTGTTTGGGGATGTGTGATTTTATTATATTAAGTATGAGCTTTTCTAGAAGTTTACACAGAGTGGTAGTAGCTGAAGTTGGGAGATTAGGAAGGAGGGATTTGAGGGTTCTTTTCCTTGTTTTTAAACTTTGGATGATAATTACTCTTTTCCAGAGAAAGGGAGTGTGATTTAATTTGATGGAGTTGTTGCATATGTCTGTGTTAAATGAGCTAGTGCGATATTTTCTGTGTTTGATATGGATGTTTTAGATGTCATCATGTCCGGATGCTGGTGACCGTTTTTAACGGATCTTTAGGTGTTTTTAATACTAAATTGGATGTCTTATCAGCTAATGTTATTAGGTAAACGCGGTTGCAATTTTTATTTTCTTAAGGTATCTGAATTATTATATTTAACCTCACTTTGTGCGATTTGTGGTTATGACTTGTTTTGTGGAAATGAATTGCGAGAAAGGATGTGGAATGTTTATATAATATAATATATATTATATATTATACTATATATATAAATTATAATAATATATATATATAATTATATATAATAATAATATATATATAATATATTATATATATATATATAAATATATATAAATATATATAATAAAGACAAAGACTGAAATAGAGAGAAAAAACTATTTGTTAAAAGAAAATAAACTCTTTACTTGAAGAATTAACGTGATCTCTGTTTGAAATAGGGTCCGTAACGTAGTCATTACCATCCTGTTATATAGTACCCATAAAATACCGCCATTGTATCATTAAACAAAATTCGATCTCGTCGAATAGGATCTTAGAGGGTATTGACTGACGCCTAGAAATTCTACCAAATATATATATAAATATATATATATATATAATATATATAATAATATATATTATATATATATATAATATACTATATATATATATATATAATAAATATATATTACATACATATATAAATATTATATAATATATATTAATAAAATACTAATATATATATATATATAAATAAACTATATATTAATATAATATATAATTTATTATATTATATATTATATTATATATAATATAATTATATAATATATATAATATATATATATTACTATTAACTATAATATATACCATGGGCGTTAGGCAGGGGGGGGCACTGACCTCCCCACATAAATCTTGAAGCGAAAAAAAATTATGAACATTTATATGTTTGCCAAGACAGACGTTTTTTAAAGGATTAATCTTAAAGTTAAAAAACTGAAAAAAAATACATCAATCGAGATAAGAAGATAAATATTACTACATTAATACGTATTATAAACAGTATTTTTTATTATTTTTCTTAAAATATTTAAGTGATCTTTACACTTTTCCATATTGCTTAAAGTCAAACATAGCTAATTCACACCCCCCGTTTGCTGCTATTATATACAGCTGGCTTCTTCGGAACATTATTCATCCACTAGACCTCAGGGTATATCGATAGGATTTCGCGGCATGCAAAGCTTGTTAAAATCAATACACGGGAAAGCGTATCCGTTGATATTCAGCTGCAGACAAAACAATCAAAAAATAATTGCAGAAAATAAAAGGGAAATATTACAGCAATTTTGAAAGACCATAATTTTTCTGACGGAAACCCATGACTTACCTTGTAAGAGGTTAAAGACTGCATGAGAGAATTTTTGAGACCTGATTAAGCTGCGATTTAGAATGCGGTGATTGTGTGAATTGAAAGAACATTATTCAAGGACAGAAGAATCGTTCTGGACGTCTCCGATGATTCAAAATGAACTCATCAATTTGTTTGGATATTATCATAAAAAACAATAGATGTCGCGGTTGCAAAAAATATTTTTTTTGTATCTACATCCATAAAATTGGGCAGATTGGAAATGCGGAATTTGTACAGGCAACGAACAAATTATTCTATACAATTCAAGGTCTTTCAGATATTGAAAAAAATGAACTGTTAGAGAAGAATTTCAGGGTTTGAGTAATCATTGAAGTCTAGAAAACCATTTTGCCAAAAAGACTTGATTTGTATTTTAGAAAAAGGTTGAAGCCGAAGTCTATACCGTTGGTCGGGTACGACAAGCTGCAGAGAATTGGCAGGATAAAACATAGGGTTTAAAAGAAAACTGAGGGAAAAATATGAAAAAAAGATTTATATTTTTCACTGTGTTTAAGCTATCGACTTAGTTTGGTCATTAAGTGACCTAAACATTATTTTCCAGAAATTTGAAATTTACTATTGGACACAAATAAAAGACAAACTTTTTTCAGAGACTCCAACCTAAAAAGAAAATACATTTCCCAACTTTGCCTAAACTTTTGTGAAACCCGTTGGGACTCAAAAAAATTAAAATCATAGTAATGCTATATTTCCATACCCAAAATATGATAAATATGTTGAAGGCAAACAATCAACACAACAGAAAAAAACAGTTCTGTTTCATTCTGTCGGCAACAACGACCAATTTCATTATTTACCTCCTTCCCGTAATAACCAAAATATTTTGCTTTAGTTGAACCAGTGGTTAACATTATTCAAACAAAAAATATATTACCTAAGCAGCCTCTTTCTGATCATATACCAAAGAACTTTTTGAAGGTTGTCAAAGACCAATACAAAAACTCCTGATCAAATAATTGCTGATCTGCTCTTTTCCGCCAATGCTATTACCTGCTGAGTTCTTAGTAGGACTTGCACCACCTAGAAAAACTACATTTTCAACAACAAAAGCCAAAATCATTCCTGTATGAAAAACTTCTGACTGATATTGAGAAAGTGTTTCTGTACTTGTGCCAACTTATCTTGACTCACTTTCATCCTCTTTAATAGGAAAAAACACGTAGCCAGCATATTTATCATCTTTTTCATTCTGGATCCGTTTCTTAAAATAGGCGCTCCCGTAGCAAAGTTTTGCGTAGAGAAAAAGTCAAAAATGTCTTCTCCCAGAGCTTTTAGTTACTATGTGTCAAAAAAATTCGAATACCCCGGCAAACTGACCTCAATATGGTAATCACCTTGTGGCTGCGATAAAAAAATGGATAAGCAAAAGTTGAAAGACTTAGGACTTACTGAAGTAATAACACCAGAAGCGGACCCCTTTTTTCCTCAAATCAAAAAACTGTCTATTAATTTCAATGGTGCTACCGTGTTCAATCAGTACCATTGAAAGGTCTTTCAGAACTCTGCGAAGAGTAAAGACTTGGTTAAGAAAAACAATGAAGAAAGACAGGCTTTAATGGATATGTAGGAAATGAATATTCATTAAAAAATAGTAGTGAAAAACAAACATAGAACGAACTTAGGAAAAGCATTATGTAAATTGCCGAAAATTCGCTGAAAACTCCAAGGCGATCTAATGCTAGGTTTAGATTTAATATTAGTTAACCACTCAGCGACTCAGTTTTTAGCCCAACCACAATAATAATAATTTATGTTTCTCAAATAGGTTTTTATTAGTTAAACTCACCTTATGACACAAATTTTTTTTAATTACAACTGTTGTAGACTGTTATTTTATTTATTTATAACCGAAGTAACTTTTTTTATCCTGTGATATAACACCATAGTCAAATCTTGCGTACTCCAGCACACACACACATTACAATATATATATATATATATATATATATATAAATTATATTATATATATATATATATATATATATATATATATATATATATATATATATATACTATTAATATCTATGAGAAAGTTAGCTAATAATATATATATATATATATATATATATATATATATATTAGGACCTTTTCTGTTTTATGACTCTGTCTGTTTTTATTTTTTTTTTTTTTTTTTTTAATTATATATAGTATATGATCCTAACAATCAATTTTCAGTGGTAACGAACATGGATGCAAAAACATATAGACCTTTTCCTTTTACGACTAAAGTCAGTTTTTAATTTTTTTTTTTTTTTTTTTTTTTTACTAAAGGAATACCCAAGGGTAAATCGCAAAGATGGCAGGAGTCGGGGTCTCTCGGCCTTCCGGGGGAACGACAGGGTAGGGACTATTTTCCCCCCCCTCCGGGGGAGGGTCTCCGGAACCCCCCGCTCTTTGGTATTTGGGTGTCGCGGGGGTTCCTCCGCCCCTCCCCTACGGGGTATGGAAAACGTCCCCCCCTCTGTACCCCCGTCGGCTCGAGCCCCCCTAATTTTTTTTTTTGCGCGTTTTTTTTTTTAGTAACTTTTTTTTTACATTTTATTAATAAAGGCCTTATACCGCTGATATCCAAATTATGTAATTTTCGGTTTTTCTGTAAAGTGTCGTACTTTAGGAGACATTTATTTATGAAAAAAAAATTTTTTTTTTTTTTTTTTTTTTTTTTTTTTACATTGTGTAATAAACTTAATTACACGCTGATTCCAAATATGAATTGGTTTTTCTGTAAGTGTTGTACTTTTTCGAGAATATTTCATTTTTTAAAAAAATATTTTAACAAAATAGTTGATTTTTTAAAATTATTTAAAATACTTTTCGAAACTTTTGAATCTTGTCCGTTACCACTGAAATTCATGTTTGGGTTATTCATATAGTGGCCCAAGTATATTAAAAAAAAACAAAAAAAAATTAAACTGACGGAGTCGTAAAACAGATAGGACCTATATATTTTTAATATATATATATTATAATATATATTATATATATATATATATATTAATAATATATATATTATATATATATATATATATATATATATATATATATATATATATATATATATATATATATATATATATACTATATAAATATATTATATATATATATTATAATAATATATAATATCACTCAACTTTGCCCCCCCTAATTGAAATCCTGCCTACGCCCATGTATATATATATATATATATATATTATCGAAAAAGGTCTCTTATCCCCGAAAGAGGGGGAGTAGTATTGAAAGAATGAAGGGGGCAATGAAATTCCCCTCCCTCTCTCCATTTCTTAATCCCCCTTTATCTTGTGAATTGGGGAAATGGGGGTACCTTTCGATTTCTTCCTATCTACGTTCAGTCCACATAAAAATATATAATGCTTGTTACAAAAATAATATTTGATATAATAATTAATATAATTTGTAGTGTGAAGGGTCCACACTGCAGTGACTGCCCCCGTAATCTGATATCTAAGTCTGTGATTCGCATACACATGCGAATTAAACACCCAAACACACATCTACATATACTATATATTATATATATATATATATAATATATATATATTATATCTACCTATATATTATATATATATATATATATATATATATATATATATATATATATATATATATATATATATATATATATATATATATATATATATATATATATAATATATATATATATATCACCCTATTTTTCAGATAACGGTTCCCCTTCTAAAATAAACAGAAAATTTTAGGTTTCCTTAAAGAAGGAAAAGAGTAGGTACAGGTACGCCAGGATTTTGCCCCCTCCTTGAAAAGGGCCCAGCCCGTGAGTGGTGTATCTCTGTAAAAAAAAAAAAAAAAAAAAAAAAAAAAAAAAAAAAATGTATCTTCAGATAGATGAAGCTGGAGGGAAGATCCAAGTTATCATCCAAAGCCACTTTAATGTGACAGTGGTAGTACGCTTATTTCTTAAAAAAAATCATTTAAACTCGTGTGTGGTACCAAAAAATAAAAGGGCACTTACTTTTTTCCTGTACACTCTAATTCACACACAACGACATACTTACTGTAGGAATAAACTGCTTACATTATAAGGCTAGATTACAATTATAAAAGCACGACTACAGACAACTAATCAAACATGCAATTAGATTTTCACAGGATGCAGATTAATTAATTAGTTAATGGAAAGACAAGAACATAAAAAACAATTATGCACTATGGCACACGTTACGAGAAGCAAGGCACATCTGTTTAATAAGAGACTGGGCATGCACTGACGCTGTGAGGAAAGGGAGTGCCTCGAGCCTCTGGTCAACTAAGGAAGGTGTTGCAATCTTGGTGGAGGATTTGATATTATAAACAAACTCCTAGGTATAATTGGAATGACTGCTTTAACTCTGGTGACGCTTCGGCTTCTGCCGATAAGGTGGGAAGCTGTGATCGTTGATGGGATGAGCAGGTTCATTCCTTCTTCGACTGAATCTTTCTCTCCTCAAAATCCATGGTTCGATCGTGCTTGCTCTCTGGCCATTCAGGCTAGAGACAGTGCGTATCGGGGGTGGAAAAATTCTCGTTCTTCTATCACTCTTGTTAATTTTCATTCAGCTAGAAATCGTTGCAGGGATACTCTTCACCAAACAAAGTGGGCTTCATTCAAACGATTCTCCTACTGATAAATTCTTTTTGGCCTCTTGCCAAAAATATCTCTAACAACTTTCTGTAAATCTTCTTTTCCTCCTCTTATTCGATCTGAGGGTTATGTCAATTCTCCAACTGAAAAGGCCGATCTCTTCGGCCTCTTCCTATTTTCCTATAACTCAACCCTAGACGATTCTGGCATTCCTCTCCACCTCCTTCTTCTCTCAGGTTGTCCTATGCCATAGCCTGTGATTACATTTGATCGGGTGCATGGGCTCACTGAAATCTAATGCGTTAGGAGCGGCGGCCCGAGATGGCATTCTTCCCCCGAGTATTAAAACAATGAATGGGGAGTGTGCTTTCCTGCATTGACCCCAGCCCCATCGTCAACTTTATTCTTTCTATGTTTCAATTACTTATACTTTCCCCTCATGTTGGAAGCACGACATGTCCAACCTGTTCCGAAAAAAGTAAGCCGCTCTGATCCTTTAACTATCGCCCTTTAGCTTTCACCACTTGTAGTTCCTATCTAAGATTTTGAAACCCTTCTCAACTCTCATTTTCTAGATCATCTGGAGTCTCATTCACTTCTTTCCGGATTGCCAGTACAGCTTTCGGCGCTGGAGGTCTACTGGTGATATACTTTCCTATCTTACTGATATATGGTTTTCCGCCCTCAGAACTACGGAGACTTGCGTGGCGGCGCTTGACATACCAATGCATTTGACCGGGTATGGCACGCGTCACTGCTCTCAAGCTCCCCTCCTTTGGGTTCCTCCTTCTCTTTGCTTAACTATATGTCTAGTTTTCTTTTTCAAATCGCTCGAATTATCGGCTGTTGTTAATGGGGATCTTCTTTTTCTGTCAATAGTGGTGTCCTCAGGGGTTCTGTCTTTTCTCCTACTTTATCCTAATTTTCATTAATGATCTTCTTCACCTGCAACATCTAAACTTCTATCCACTCGCCATGCGACGATTTCGACCCTCATTCTTTCAAACTCATTTTCAATTCTGCTTCCCTCTTACTTCTAGAATTGCTTCTCGTCTTAATCTTTCCGATTCTATTTCCGCTGACCTGGATAGAATTTCCGAGTGGGGTCGTCTCAAACTTGTTGAAATTCAATTCTTTAAAAATCAAACTTCCTACAAATCTCCCTCTCCAAGACACCTTCTAACTTTCCATCTCTTTCGACGGTTTCTCTCGTCTCTCCTGTTGACAATATTAACATTCTTGCTCTTAACATAAACAAAAAAATGTCCTGGAAACCTCACATCACAACGGTTGCTAGGGCGGCCTCAAAGGAACTGGAAGTTCTGTTTAGGCTGCGATACTTTTTTTCCTCTCTCAGTTACTCCAGCTATATACAAGCGACCTCATCCCGCCCTTGTATGAAGTACTTCTCTCATATCTGGGGGGCCTCTGGTTTCACCCGGTTTTTTGGATAGGGTCAGTCAAAAGGCCAAAAGACTTATTAAACTGTTCTGCACTTTCCAGTTCACTTGGGACCTCTATCTTTGCGGCGCGATATTGGTGCTTTATCTCTTTTCTATAGGTTACCCGCAGCGGCAGGTGCTCGAGGGAACTTTTCAGTCGCGTACCACCACCTTTACGACGCCCTCGTAGCACAAGGGGTGCTGTGTCGGCGCATGAGTTTTGTGTTGATATTGGTAACTCCAGGCTTGTTGCGCTGCGGCTGCTTCCTTCTTCTGCCACCTCTGTTTCTGTGGAATTCTCTCATCTTCTGTGTTTCCTGCTGAATTTAATTCTCTCTCACTTTAAGCCTGCGTCTGTGCTCATCTGCGTAGTTTGCGTTAGTTGATGAATAACTGATGTGTGCAACACCCCCTCCTTGAATAGGGCTATGCCTGTGAGTGGTGGTGACAACTGTAAAAAGAAAAAAAGACAACTGTAAAAATACAAGACCTTGATCGTTATGAGGACAGAGGAAATTCCTTTGTTATGAGCAAAACAAAATTCCTCATCCATAGCTTCACAGGAATGAAATGAGGATTATTGTTTTTCTAGAAACAAGTCCGATGACTACAACTAATAACTCCCCTCCAGCCTCTCTGAAAAAGGGAAGTGACTTTCTAGCTACAGTGCATCGAAATAATAAAAAAATAAAACGAATTTGATCGAGATATCAAGATCGTAGACATTAAACTTTCACCAAAGAGAAGGAGGGAAAAAAGATTTATTGAAGACTATGTTTATAGTATTGCAATAAAAGAGAAAATATATGAAGGCCTCCATTCTTCCAGGAGATATGGATGACAACAAAAAAATGGTTTATTTAAGATACACCCACTGTACCCTCAACCCCATTGAAGTCTCAGCCACGTTTGAAGGACGTTCTAAATTCACAAATGATGAATAGCATATGATACTGAATACTTCGTTTCCATCTTGCTAACCTAACCCTTTGAACTTTTTGGATAGAAAACTACCAATTTGACACCCGGAAAATAGTATTTAATTTGCTCAACCATCGTGAAAAATAAAATTAAAAAACTCATCTATCGACAACCCCTAGCACCTAAGATTTTATACCTTGGTGAGGGCAATCAGAGACACAGATTTTGAAAAAGGCTTAGCCGAGATTACTGCTGAAGTCAGACTACTGGCTTCAACAATGAAGTCAGGCAACACACGCTCTCGCTCTTTCATTGGAAGGAGGGTTTCCTCTCGTAGGAGATCTTTTTCCTCAGGTATAAGCACATATCTCAACGGGTATTGTTACTACTATCATACATTTGACGCTCAAATCAAAAAGTGTGCTTCCCTATGTGTTCTCCCGGGAAATCAGCCGGCAAGTGCTCAGTAGAAGTCACGGAGTACACTGGCCTTCCCTCTTCTCAGTTTCAATCCGTTCTGAAGGTGTACGATCGCACCACTAAGCTTTTTTATCTGATTGACACAGGTGCAGAGATATCTCTGCTTCCAAGAGATACTGACATCAACTATGCAATACCTTTCCCCCACCCGTAATCTCCATGCGGCAAATGGCTTCTCTATGACCATTTACGGGAACGTCTATGCTTTCTGGACCTCTCCCTTAAAAGACAGTTCCGATGGGTGTTTATTGTTGCTGATGTGACTCAGCCCATCCTTGGTGCTGAACCTCTTCTAAACGGTCTGTTAAAGAACTTATCCCTCTTCGACAAGAGTATTAATCAATCATACCAATAAGATTAAGAAGAACAATGACATATAGAACCGTGAATTATAATGGAATTCGGGAGTAGATCTCACAACTCATATAACTCTTTGTCATCTTATACAGTAGAGAACCTACTCTAACTATTACTTTTCATGCTCACATATGACTAAATATGACATTTCCGCAGTCACGTTATTACTATCACTTTACGCCTTGAATGCATTCATTCACTCACCTGTATGTTTCACTACTTACTACTTGCAAAAGTAGAGTATTTTTCCTACTTATCACTTTACACTCTATACCTTAGTATTCTTTATATACACTTACCTCCTCATACTCACTACATTTATCAGTTCTCTCATCATATATCGAATACTCAAACAAGGTGCCTTACCAAACTCATTTTGAGCCTCGTATGCTCGAACGTCCTACCGCACGCTCAGAGGGAAGAGAAGAGAGTTCGAACAGCGAGCGAGAATGTACGGTTCGGAACCTCGAGAGATGACATATGTTTGAGTGCCCCTTCTCACTAAAGAATCGAAGGGACCACGGAGTGCTTATACATTCTCTCCCATACTGACATGCGAGCTGTTCCCTCTTAAATTTAAGGCACTCATACCTAAGTAGTGTCGGAGGTGAAACCTACTGTGGCTAGTACATTATATAGGGACCGCTCAATTAGCCTAAACCCACCTATGAATATGAAGCGGTACCGGATCACCCATATCGCAGTTATCTATTACCTATATATAGTTATTCATTTTAGAGGATGTAAATAAGCTAACAATTCTATATTTCTATAAGATGATTACTGTGATTTATATATAGGTTATAGCGCTTATAACCACCTAGTATCTACTCCCATGATAAGGACCTACCTGAGGAGAACATATCCTAAAAGAAATACGGCTGACTATCTAGTATCATACTCATTCACTCTTATTGACTTCTCTATATAATTATCGAAATTATCTATTATCACAGTATAGACCTTTATATTATAGGTACTTATAAGGAACGCTATGAGCATATAGTCATTATCTCATCCAGACGGTTTAATCAGATAGACCACTATATTATATATATACCTGTAGGTCACTATTATAATCCTATTCAGCCTTATGAGGTTACTACCTTTGGATGACCTATACTACTACATATGTACAAGTAAAAGTCTTATCTTGAAGAGTAATACCATGAGAGGCATCTTACTGAGTTATAGCCATTTTACTCCATTATACTAGGATATAATATATATAATCAAATTTAGGTAACTTATCGAATTATGATTAAATATATGCAAAATGTTTTTCAGATTTTTAGAAAAGAATAATATTTATAATCAGACTAAATTAATACACTTATACACTCAATAATCTTATAATATATTATCATTCGGATACTAAATAATAAGATTTTTGCACAGAGAATAAGGCGAGTACCGACCATTCAAGTGAAAGACAACTGAGTTAATGATAAGTCTGCACAATATTATAAATTGAATATTTGAATATTAAAAAGGAAGACTTTATTTCTGTATCAAATTATATAATTTGGGCCACCCCGTCTCCTGCTAACGCAGGATGCCCCTCTCTCTCCGCTTGTTTTTAAAAATAAAATTTATTTTCAAAATTATAAGTGTTCAAAACTAACTGTAAACAGTTAAAAATATATATATTAGGAATAATATACGGATAGAAAATATTAAATATAAAATATGACAATCTAGAATATAACAAATTGATACATAGGCATGAGAGAGAAATTATATCAATTCCATCACATCCATTACCAATATTCATACCTACATCAATTATATCCTCACCATGAAGAAGTAGATAGATGAGAGTGAGAGTAGGATAAAATGATATAATATAATAATAAATAGCATCTGAGTCAATATAACTACACAATAATAAGTATCACCATTCACTATAATAAGAGGGTATATCAAGTACATCCAATTTTAAACAGCTAAATCTCCCCACCCATTCACAGAGGGATAGTTGTTAATATGAACTATTTTAATGATGTAGTTAATTATATCAGTACTAACTAAATAGAACAATCATGTTTTTGTTTTTAATATAAATCGATTTACTAATCCATTAGATACGATAAATTAAAAAAAATTAAATAATAATTAGAAAGAAAATATAATAAATAATAAAATAGTAATAATAAAATTTAAAGTAAATTAGTTAATACAAGAAAACTATGAATTATCAAATGTAAATATATCAATAACAAAATAAATAGTATATTGATAATAATAAGAATAATAAGTAATAAGTTATAATGAATAATAATTATAATATATGTGATAAATGTTAATTAATAGATATAGATATATGAATTAAAATTAGTATAATGAATTAAATTAAATTAATAATAGTATATAAATTGAATATATGTATGTATGTATGATAATTAAATAATTGATAATCTGAAATAAATAAAATATGAAAGCTTAACAATATGTATAATTTGGCTAGCGAAATGTAAAAGATGTAGTACAATTATTATTTGAAAATTCGAGATTTAATAAAAAACGCACAGGACCCTTTATAATAAACTTTCTTATTATAAAGCACTTATCAGAAGATCGGTTTAGAGTTAATATTAATTATCATTATGACGTACACTGTTAGATGAGAGAGTTAATTTGATAACTTTTAAAATAAAGTACAAGAGAAATAGACATGTAGCTGGCGAAAAATACGTTTGTAAGAGCGCGAGGATAAATTAGTGTTATAGTATGTATACACACAAATAGGGGTTATAGGGGCGACACATAACCTGATAAATTTTGCAACTACTGAGTTATAATATAGTGATATCACTTGTATATAAATTGACGTTATCCATGCTAACTATGACGTATAAAATTGTTAAGCATAATTTTTAAAATAAATATAGATAATTTAATTGACCCACCCTTATACTATATATATATAATAATATATAATAATATATATATATATAATATATAATAATATATACTATATATATATATATATATATATATTATTAATAATATATATATAATATATATATTATATATATATATATTAATATATATATATATATATATTATATTATATATTATATATATTTCAACTTATCCGAACCCAATGCAAGGGTCGTTATTGGTAACGGTGGGAATCAATAAGTTACCCCGTTAGACAAGATATGCTGTATACCATGCTAAATTAGCCATTTTGAAGTGATACTTCAAAGATGCCTCCTTTCACGACTCAGTTGAGATAGTTATGCGAATAAAAATATATATAAAGAAATATATATTAATATAAAATAATATTGTATATATATATATAATATATATATATATAGTAATATTAATATATTTAATTAAATATAATATATATATATATATATATTATAATATATATATATATATATATATATATAATTATATATTATTTAATATTATATAATATATATATTATATATTATATATATTATATATATATATATATATATATATATATATATTATTAATATATTATATTATTAACCTGAGGTCGTTAATAAATAATTTGCAAGGTTATTAATTGCATAATACTAGAGAATTATTTTAACATTATACCTATAATATAATATATAATATATAATATATATAAAATATTATAATATTAATATCATTATTTATAATATATATATATTAAACATATATATTATATAAAGCTAATTAATCTTATATAGCATACTAATATATATAATATAAAAGAAAACTATCTTTATTATATATAATTATTAGTATTGCTAATATATATATATTAATATATATATATATATATATATATATATATTAATATATAATATTAAATATATTAATTAGTTTAGGTAATATGTTAAAATCAATGAGGAGTGGGAGTATTAGAGATGTGGAAATTAGTACGGATCATTTAGTTGTTCTAATTAGAATAAAATTTATTATATAAAGTTAGATGGAGGCTGGATGGAGAGGAAGGTAGTATGATTAAGTGATAGATAGAAGTGGTAAGAATTAATGAGTAGTAAGAAAGTAAGGAGTAATAGGTAATAAGAATAAGTATTTTATAAGATGCCACTTGACAAATATATTTGTAGTTTAGAATTGATGAACTATAGAAGAAAACTGAGACAAATCTTTATAAGCAAATGAAGGAAACTGTTTAGTATTTATAATAGAGCATGATGCAAATAGAATAGTATATATGGATATGTTGAACTAATAAGAGTAGGAATTAAGAATTGATTAACTAAGTGAGTTAGTTAGGATAAGGAAAGAAGAGTGAATGCAAAGTGGTTTTAAACAGGAACCTAATTGAAGCCGACCAAAAAATACTAATTTATAAATATGTCTGTAACTAAATGAGATTTCTTATAGAAAAAATGATGTTAGAATTATAATATATAGAACAGGTAATTAACAGATTAGAGTAAGGTAAAATATGGCATATCGATATTGGAGAAGAAGGAGGTAATAAATGTAACAGTTTATGAAGGAGGATGAACTGGAGGTACATTATCAAGGGAATATTAGGAAGCTCTATTCATATTGGAGGAGGACGTGAAAGAATAAGAAATATGAGAATATAAGGGAATTTGTTGACTATTATTTGAATATAAATTAGAATTAAGGGATGGTGGCACTATTCGTTAACTGATGCATGATGGAGTACGTTTGTGGAGAGAGTATGAACAGTTGTAAGAAAGAGAACATCTTGTCGTATAAAATTGGCATATCACACCCAGAGACAGTAATACACAAAAGGTTGAGATAAGATGCAAAATTACTTTGTGAGCTCGAGAGCTCTCGTGAATGGTAGATTATTACTGAAGTGAACAAAGCCGTATTTTGGAGACAAGGTAATTAATAAGGAGGAGGTAATAATAATAAGTAGAAAGTTGGAAGAATGGTCTGAGAGAGGGAGCTAGGTATAGCGATTTGAAAACTTTCTATTCTGGGGTGCACGATTGCAGAGAGAAGGGAGAGCAGACGAGAGACTGGAGATGATGGAGTGGGTACGTCGTGAGGAACACGAGTTTGTTGAGTACACAGAGAAGCCTTTTTATAAAACTAAGAGAGATGTTGTAAAGGGTAAGTTCCAAAAGATTACTGCAATAGAGATAGCAGTATATATTAAATTATACCTATTTACTTATTAGGGTAAAGGGGTGATATATAGGCATCTATATATAGGAATTATTAGTGGAATTAGTTTGCTGAGTGTTGTATTGGGAATGATAAGTGCACGTCGAGTTAAACTAGAGTGTAATACTGATATTTGGTGAAAGTAAACTATGTGATATTAGCGTATTATAGATGTGCGGATTAAATACTTTACATTTGAGATAACAAAATGAGATGAATATAAAAATTAGATAAGAGAATAGTAAGAATAAAATACTGTATTTAGGTATTTATTTATGAGATTTGCTAACAGGCGTATGATAGGAATTATAGGGAAGCTCTTGTTTTGTCTTTTTTTAATTGATTGTGGTAATGTATACATCATGATTACCTAAAATTATATCACAAGTATGTACGACAATAGTTGAAAGCGTGTGTATTAAAGAATATATAAATTGGGATGCTGAGAGTTCTGATAGGTTTAATATAATAATTAATAGCGGTAAGTATAGCAGTTTGTATGTTTGTGTATATCTCTGCACAAATTGTACCTTGGCTAGATAAATACTATAATTTGTATTGTATATGATGAGTCGCTTAAGAAAAAAGATATTAGGGGAAGAGGTGGGGATGTGCATTTTCATATTTGTCGCGTCTCACGCAATACAGAGAAATGAAAATTGCCTGTAAGAAAGAGTGTGAGTGAGAGGCTGCAGCTATAACTAAGTAAATCGCGAGTAATTTGTATCTATCTGACAGTTCTTGCGCTCTTTTTAGGAGAATGAAATATAACTTGTTTTGTGTGGCGAATCTAGAGAGCAGTATTAGAGCACGGAAGAAGATTAGTACTTGTGGATTTCTACGCGGGAGTGGGTTGCGTAGAGAAGAGAGGGGTATTGAAGGAGTTAGAGATAACGGGAAGTAGAGTAGGCAATGGTTAATGGTTATAGATAGAATGTAAAACAAATACCTCGGTGTGAAGCTATGTTTAATGGTGAGCAAAGTGAAACAAGTGTTTTGAGTTTAAATATGGCAAAGATAAGACTAGAGGAATAATGATGATGATAAGATGAATAACGAGAAGACGAAAGAGATTATGTATATATTCGGGGGAGTGTAGTCAAAAAAAGAGTAATATGTGAGTAAAACAACATGGTAGGAAAAGTGGTTTTGGAACAATTAAATCCTGATGGTGGAAGCAAAAGGACTAAGTCTTGAGTTCACTATGGTCCTTCCCACATGAGGGTTATGTTCTGCTTCAACCATATGATATTTCCATAGGAAGAGTTCTATTCGACGCAGTTGTGAGGAAAACCGCGTGTAAATTTAATCGGGAATGACCAGTAGAGGGATTTAATTACTATATATCACAAAAATAACAAGATTGTAGTTCGGAGCAACTGTACTAATTCAGAAACACTAGAGGAGTATAATCAGTGTTCTAATGCGATGTGATGAAGGAGGAGGCTATTAATTATGTATGGAAAGTGCCTTATAACTGCACACATTTAGGCAGATCTCAGCAGTGGGTGCTTGTGATACGCAACATGTATGTCGTCATTATGAGAGAAGTCAGTAGTTGAAATGGATGATTTGTCATGTTTATTCGAGAAAGGATGATAGACCTAGCGATTTTAAGATCTTGTGTAATCTTGGATTTGTACGAGAGCTATGAGAGGACGCGCATATATAATATGTGGTCTGAGGATGTTAAGGTTTCATGTGCTATGATAATTCGGAGAGATTCGGAAACTGGAGGCGACCGAAAGAAGAGAGAGAGAAGGCATTAGAGTTGCAGACATATACCAATGGTATCGAAAGCTCTGTGTGGATGTGAAAGTCAGTAAAGTGGCTGACAGATAAAATGCTGAAGTAGGTGGGCTCCTAGAATGAGACGTGGAAGAAGGGCGACATTTAAATAGGTATGTCTGAATTAGCGGCTGGGGGTATTATATCGTGAGTTTGAGAGACTCTATTATGCTCGTAAATGTGCTGAAGTTAAAATTAAGTTTGTACAATATTTATAAGGCGGAAAGCGATTCATTAGACATTGAGGTTATTACCTTCTTGTATGACATGGTCTTTGCGAACCGAGAAGAGAAGATACACGCGCTCGGCACAGTCACATAAGACTTTAGGCAAATCTGATGCTGATGGTCTGACTGCGACGCGTTAGCCAGTCTCGTCTTCACAATAAAAGACGAGGCATAACTACCATATGCCGCGCATGGGTGGTAAGGCGCACCCGGGCGACTCAATTCTGCCCATTTTCGAGCCTCATGCCCTACGTCTATATTCCTTCTAGCCATCTTTCTGTTTTGCCAGCTATGCAACTCTGCCACTTGCCCATCACCTTAGCCCCTTCGCCCCATAGTCTTGGGGAGAGATGTGGGTGATAAAACCCTTATACATTAATATATAATGATCACTTAGCCTACATTAGTATCATATATATATTGAACCTACATGCCCATATATATGCACCATTGATCATCAATAGCCCATAGCCATTTATATGAGCTATACATTATATATATTATATATATAGCCCCAATGCCCATTATATAATATATATATATATGTACAAAATAAAAACATGACTAAAAAAAACGTTCTAAATAATAATTTACTATTTTCTTTTATTGTTATTGAATGGTCCATTATTAACGAGAGAAATATAAACAACTGGAGAGACTACGGCTAGCCTGTGGGTATGTTTTAAATTTACTCCTCTTGAGAGAGTCCAATAATGTCAGACGAGAGGTGTCTAGTCCAATGCGATCTCATCAATAGAATCGCTATATGACCTCTTTCGCTCCGTGTTAATGGTATTGACAAAGGAAAAGGAATGATATATATAATTATATAAATAAAAACTGCCCTAGATTATTAGAAAGATATCTAAAATATATGATCATTAGCTCAATATATATGAAACAATCTTACCGAGAGAGTTACTGATCCCTAATTAATTGGACTTAATGAATGTAAATATATATGGATATATTATATTCGATAGTATCTATATTAAGAAACGAACGTGTTTAACACTATTGATTGAACTAAATATAAGTAGAATTTGCCAGAGTTGTTCAACCTTATTCACAATTATTAGACACTGATTCTAACACTTTCTAATATATGTGGCCATAATTAGATTTATATCAAAAAGGTTTCTAAGGTTCAGGTCTGCATGAATCCCACCATAGGAGGAGATATACGGACCATTATTAGTTTATAAATTTATAAGGTTCAAGTAGCGATCGTATTGGAGTCGCGAAACCGCTATATTAAGAGGTTTAGGGGTAATGTTTATGTTATCAGGTCCAAAGAAAGTGGTAAAATTGATGTCCTAAGTTCTTAATCGTAAACTTCATGAAAGAATGAGCATATCGGTACAGACTGGGGTCAAATAACTGGAGAACAGAGACACGGAATAGAATGTTCGTGTAATTTATATGCAAAGTACTTAAGATTATTGTAATCCTTGACAGAGGAGAGAATAGTTTACTTTCAGAGATGAAAACAGAGTTATCCTAATAATTCCAATGCTCTAACTGAGTTATATTATGGAGCTATACGAATTTAATACGAAGTAGTGAACCAACACATGAGTTAGACAGCTAGGAAGAGAATGGAGAGAGTCTGTACTATTGAGAGAACGAAGGCGGTGAGAAAAGGTATTCGTAATAAATTTTAATGTTACAGTATAAATTTATTTATTTTAATATATTGAACAAATATATTGAAGCATGTACATAATTGAACCTCTTGTAAATAAGAATATATAATAAAATAAGGATCAGTAGACGTCAGAAAGAATACAAGATACATCACTAATACTGTAATAACCCATTTGAGAGGTGCTTTATTCTGATCTGGGAGAGTAACGTTTGGATATCTCTTTCAAACTTATTTGCACTTCCTTAAAAGTCCCCCCCCCCTTACAAAAAAAATCTTAATATTTAATTATCATAATTCTGTACTTAATATATATCAATACTTACTCTACTTCACCTTAACTTGAGACTAAGAGGTAGGATACAGTTTAGTGAATGATGGTATTAATATGACACTCTCTACTTTTCACTACCTATATCTCAGCAGTAGGAAGTATTATGAAGGATTAGTGTATAAATATAATATTATATTGACACTAACATCCTTCAACAACATAACTCCATATTTCTTCCTACATGCTAAAGAGGTTAGGAAATGTGTTTGATGTAAAGGAGTGATGTCTATTAATACACTCCCTACTTTCACTACTTGCAAGAGTTTGATTATAAGATGTACCCCATTTGCCTTGAAATTACTGGCTCCTCTGTGAGTGATGGTGATTACAATATATACAGATTAATATATATACTGTAATATATATATATATATATATTAATTAAATATATTATAATATATATTAATATATATATATATATATATATATATATTATATTAATTATAATATTAATAATATATATAATTTACAATTATATACATAACAGCTCCTAATAATGAAGCATAAAGGTAGTCAATGAACCTATGTACAAAGGGGCCAGTAAGAACCTCTTACTCACCATATCTTCACCTACTCACTATACTTACCTAATGGAATCATACTCTCTTCTATCTTCTCCAACCAAGCATCGATTATAGGACTTTGCTCCAAGTTCTTTCTCTCAAATTGAGTTATTTATCTCTTATCCTACCTACTTGTCTCTCCATACTTCTTATATCGACAAATCACTTTCATGGCCACATCCTACAACACTCATAACATCCAAAACTAGCAATAAACTCTCATCTAAGGTGTCCCCACACAATCAATCATATAGTACGGATTCGAGTGGCTGCGCATCATCTTATTAATATAAGCCTTCACTCCAACCCCTCCTCACCTTTTATGTTTTAAGTTTCTATTATTGATCCACGGTATAACATCTACTATACACTTGGATCGCACAATCTTTCCACAGTACACTTAAAACACGCTAGACTGTCGGACCCGGCTACTAGAGAAACTGGTACACTTGGCTATATCTATTCGCGTCACTCTCGTGTTGCCCATAATTGTAGTGTCAGTGTAACTCTAATAGTCTTTTCTTACCCCTCCTATCAATAGGTCTATGAATTCAGAGGAACTCTTGTAAAAATGATATACGTATACGAGCAAAATATATTCTAATCAATACAAGGTAGTATACACCACCATCCTTCTAATCTGTCATTGTTGTTACATATTCTTTCAAGGAGAGCGGAGGAGTGAGCTCGTATGTCACTTGCTCTTATAGAAAAATGAAATTGCTTCCCTCAGTATAATCTTTGGTGTTTCTATATGCCCTCTACTTTAATGAGTTAAATCCAGTTTTTACACTTGTCATCAGCTCTCAACATGCTCTGATCTCTCATATATTCCAAATATTGTCCATCACTAAAGGTTCAGTTTAATGCCATTTCACGCAAGACGGTCGTAATGTAGATCAATAGATAAATGACAAGTCTCCCTTGCTAGATTGCTTATTCTTCGGAGTCTTTCCACACTCCCTACTTTAATATATACATATTTTTATATCTTATTATTATTATTATAGTTTCATTATAATTCAAGATCACGGGGCTATTATACTACTTAAAGCCCTAATTAGCTAAAACATGGTTAACCTAACCTATCTCTCGAGTCCTATCTATTCATTCATTATCAGCTCCTAGCAATGCCAAGTTATCTGCGCATGCCAGAATATCATCCATCAACTGATTACTATCCTATATATATATCCTTTACTTATCTACCTTACTTATATTTAGTCACTTAATATCCTAGATATGCTACAAACATATAATAATTGGTATAATGAACAATCATACGCTTTTACCTACTTGAGCTCATGATCACAGTTTATCTTACTATAAAAACCATTCCTTATTCTCAATATTCTGACTATTTCACTTCTATATTTAATATTTATTATTATTTACTCATTATTATATACACTCTTCCCAGGTGACATTCATATCATGTGAATGTTTTCAATAACATTGACATATATATATAAGCATCTCTATAGATTAAGCCTATAGAGTATAGAATATAGAATATAGATATAGATATAGATTTATATATATATATATATTATATACTACTTATATTATGTATATTTATATATATTATCATAGTACATATATATATATATTCCCCTATATATATTTATATAATATATATTCCAATAATAGGCACTAATATATGACATATATTATATCACAAAACTATGAGGAGCTATATTAATAGTTTTCTATATTAGAACTTAATGAAAGATATTATACTAAATATATACTAACAATATGTTTCATTTATATTTTATTCATTTCTTTCTTTCTTTATCTACCTTTTTTCTCTCTCTCCAAGATATGGAGAAGTAAGGGTGCGCCCTACACCAGCATCGGATTTAATTAGAATTACAAGCACGGCTAGGAGTATACATGACAAATGTCGAGAAGAACAAGCCGCCGAGACTTACTAAAGAACGCCCCCATCATGGAGAATCCCCATTAATTAGCGTTAAGAACTCGTCGGTGCAACTCACGAGAATCCTACCCCTAGATTCTTACTATGGGACCTCCGTGCTGGCTCCCTTTCTCGCTGCGTACGCGCCACATCCACACGTGGTAAGTTCCGCTTCAAGTGGAGGGTTCATGGGGCCAGCCTGGCCCAGGTGGCTACTACCATTAAAACATATCCACCCTTATCCACAACACCCCGCAATTCCTCTCCTATCATGCACCTTTCTTTCTCGCCTCTGCCAAAACTCACATTTCTCTCCTACTCGGTTTCCTATTACTGCCTCAATCCTCAAAGCTTTTTGCCAAAGGCGGTTTGTTATGCTTTTTCTAGAGGTTTCGGATTCCATACATATATTACTACTATATTAATATTATATTATATACCATTAATATTGCAACTATATAACCAAGAATGTTATTTACCACATATACATATATATATATATATACTATATATATTTTATACAGTTAACACCACTATGTTAATAACATATATTATATTAAATATATATATCTTTCGCTTATGTATTGAATACTTTTTTTTCCTCATTTATAATATATATATTAATTTCATATATATAATATATATATATATAATTGAATATATAACCAGACTTTAAACCAGTTATTACGCCTCCCTGAAAAGGGGTAAAAAGTTTTCGATCAATAGCAGCAACAAGTGTGAGCTACCCATGGCCAATAAGATAGCCATTAAAAACATGGCTTTCTTTTCTGCTCACAGTATTACGCGAAATAGTAAAATAAACAAAAAAATCATTTTCCGGTACATAAACAGACCTTATGGCAAGAAAAAGAAAATAGAGTGCAAAAAAAAAAAAAAAATGTCCAAACGAAAGTGTAAAATAACAAAATGAATAAAATATCATAATTGAATTTTTGAAACACTGAAAAGACATATCAATGCGGACCAAAACCCCAATCTATGACTAAATTGATCTGTTTCCTCATCTTTTTTTTTCTGTTTTCCAAATGCACATAAAGAACACGAATGTGTTCGGAAAGTTATAACACCCCTTCCTCCCTTCCAACAGCGACCTTTTTGAAGGGCTGCGGAGTCGTAAAATAAATTTTTTCGACTCCAACTCCGATCCATTTACACAGGGAAGTGTTTCGGAGAATCACTCCGACTCCTGGGAAAATTGCAACGACTCCACGACTCCACGACTCCCGACTCCGACCTCCGACTCCGACTCCGACTCCGACTCCCGACTCCCGACTCCCGCGGCCAATGCTTTTTGAAACGCTTGTTCCAATGCCTCCTCATTCTAAAGACATTTAAAACCTTTTATCATAACACTACAAATTCGCACATTCGTGCCTGTGGCATTGGACAGATAAATATTATTTATAAGAAAATAACGTCAAAAATTTATTATTATTAATAAGAAAATAATTAAAAGAAATTTATTCGCGAGTACATTTTTTTGGGGGGTCGCACTCTACACGTGACCCAACCCCGAAGCACGGAGAGTCAGTGCAGAAATAAATTTGAATTTTAAAAAACGCGGAGCGCTTTTGACGCTTCTCAAACGCAAATTGAATACATCAATACTTTTATTTAATAAACTAATCATAGACTCATTCAAATGAAGCTTGCGCTGTCTCAAAATGCCGAGTTTTAAGCGCTCGTATAGAAACTGTCTCAAAACGCCGCGTTTTAAGCGCTCGTATAATAACTGTCTCAAAACGCCGCGTTTTAAGCGCTCGTAGAGAAACTGTCTCAAAACGCCGCATTTTAAGCGCTCGTAGAGAAACTCTCAAAACTCCGCGTTTTAAGCGCTAGTATAAAAACTTTCTCAAAAAGCCGCGTTTTAAGCGCTCGTAGAGAAACTTTCTCAAAAACGCTACCATTGCGTTTTAAAGCCGCTGATATAGAATCGGCCAGACGGTTTTTAGATATTGTAATGTAAAAAATGATTCTTGGTTAATCATATGTGTCCTTCGCTCAACTCACTACATTGCATAAAAGAAAAAAGATTAATTTTTTTTTTACCTATTAATAATACAAATATTAAAAATTATTTCAATTCAAACTTATATATTTATTATTATTATTATTAATTATTATTGATTATTATTATTGGTCTATTATAATTTATTATTATTATTATTATTATTTAGTAATAATAATAATAAAATAATAATAATAATAATAATAACAATAATAATAATAACAATAATAATAATAATAATAATAATAATAATAATAATAATAATAAAATAATAATAAATAAAAATAATAATAACATAATAAAATATATAATTAATAATATAATAATAAATAAATAATAATAATAAATAAATATATAATAATAAAGATTTCGCAATGTTTAAACAATGAAAGACAGATAATAACGAGCTAATACTATTAAAATCTAGCTCTTTCCATTAACAAAAAGTTTTTAATTTATTAATACAATAAATATCTAATATGAGGTATATAAAATAACCACAATTAAAAAATAACCAATAAATAAACAAACAATACAGAATTTATTCAAATAACAAAATTAGTAATAATTTAATTTCTAAAAAATTACGAGTCCAAAGATAAATAATATATATAAATTAAAAAACCGAAGATTAATAATAATAAATAAATTTTAATATAATATAATAAAATAAAATAATAACTTCCCACCCCCAAAGATATACGATCAATTTCTCCTGCCCATCACATAATTCCAAAGCCACTCCGACATTAAATTTGGTTCTCAGTCCAAAGAAACCACTCCAACAAATATAAATTAAATTTATACCTAACACAGCATATAGTGATACCTCCTCCCCTATTTCATCTCACCACTCAACATTAATCCTATAAAACAACTAATCTACTAATCCCATTACCATCTCCACACCATACATAGGCTAAAATTATAATTATTAATTTTATATTTTCTTACAAAATAAAATAATTTTTACCAAAAACATCTTAAACAGTAATAAACTATAATATAAATTAAAATAATTCTAATTGAAAATGTATTCCGATATATAAATTAATCGATCACTGTTGAGATCTGTTGTACTCACCAAAAAATTTCACCCTTGTGCTTATCCTTGATAATTGACATAAAGCAACCTTTTTCTCTTTGATCCTATATACGTTTTTGATTTGCAGTCTAAAAAATCCTCATATTTAACCTTTTTTGCCCCTCACCATCTATCCATAATTTCCCTTCCAAACTCTTCTTTGCTGCTTTATTCCACTTTTACCTGCTCTTTTCCGTCTCATGAGCTGTGTGTCAATATATAACACAAAATTCATAAAT
>JABUQX010074636.1:0-11388 GCA_015478945.1 Trachelipus rathkii | reverse complement strand
ACCGCTCTAAAATGGGGGACAAACTGTCTTCAACTGCCTTTCAATTCCGCCTAACAAGATATGTGTTCTCCAGGCTCACCAACTCCCGGCCGGATCCTCCCAGATCGCGGCGTGTCCGCATTCTGATTCCACCTACAAGCTCCGCTCCAACTCAAAGCTCCGCTTCATTTTAGCTCCGGCTGCCGATTCACCCTTTCAAAAGATTTTTGTTTTTTTTTCCCCGGCATACATCTGCAGTCCGGCTGTCGCATCCTCCAGTTCTCGCTCCGCTTCAGCTTCCGGCCCTCACAAACGCTCTCACGCAAGCCTGCCAAACGCTCAATACAACCTCACCGCATATGCTTCCGCGAGGCATTCTCTCGATTCACCGTCGCCCAACTCGGCACCCACTCGCTTCGGCTCTAGTCAGTCAGCTTCATCGAACAACATTTTCACCGTCTCAATCAGTTCCTTCATCAGACCCCGTCTGGCACATCATCTGCAGCACGACGGCCCATTCCGTGTCTTAAAACGATTTCACAAACTTCTCCCCTTTCATTCAGAGACGTTTCCACTTCGGAAAAGGGAAAGGGGTAACTTTAGCCTTCGTATCTTTGCATGTTTCCTCTCTCTCTCTCTCTCTCTCCTCTCTCTCTCTCTCTCTCTCCTCTCTCTCTCCTCTCCCTCTCTCTCTCTCTCTCTCTCTCTCTCTTTCCTCTTTCTCCTCCTCTTCCTCTCTCTCCGCTCTGATTGCCCCTCTTATTTGACTTCCCTCGTATCACGTGACAGACCCTAACCAGGTTCAATTTCTCTCATCATCGCCATCTTGGTTATGCCAATCATGTAATTTGGATGCTCCATTCATTTTACCAATTAATTGTTTACAATCTCATTTTCCAACGACAAAGTATTTCAAGTTTTACATCTTTTTACCGTGCGCTTATTCGTCGGTATCGCTGTGAACTGTTTTACATCTGTTTTGTATCTGTAACACACGAATTCATACATTAGCCAAGTACATCAATCGTGTTTTTTTGTATGTATCTAATTATTAAATATTTTTATTATCAAAGTGTTATGGTTAAAAATTAATATTAGTTTTATTATACGTGTTCCATATATTTATCTTAAATATCCTTAGTGCCGAATTTATATGTATTTATTTATTAAATTCAGAGTTTGAATACTTACTCCTATAATCAATTCTTCACACGTTTTAATAGCAAACTATAAAAAAATCCTCCGTCGAGAAAATCTGTTTAATGGATAACTACTTATTTTTAATTTTATATCGTATTTCAAGTATCAATTTTTTCATATATCATTTCTTTAAGTATTGTGTATTTTATCCAGAGCTGGGTGCGCCTATAATTTTTGAGTGCGCCTCCTCGCTATCCGCCGATCTAGTGCAACACTATCGAAAATGTGGCCTATATTTGTCCACATTATCCTACCCTGGACATTCTGGCATTTTCTCCTAACTCCTTCTCCTCTCAGTTCCCAGCCTTTACTGTGATCGACACGATTCGTGGCATTGAGATCCCAAATAGTCAAATCTATGAACGTCAGGAAGCAGTGCCCGGATGCATTCTCCCGTGTTTAGGGATTGTGCTTCTAGCTGGCGCTGTCTCGTCTTCAACTCTACTCTTATGTCTAACAATTAAATTTTTCCTCAGTGCTGGAAAAATATGCACAGCGCCTATTCGCCTTTGCGCTCACTTTTCGCCGCGGTGGCTGTTGCTCAAATGTTATTGCCAAAAGAAACTTTAGTCGATAATAAAAGCATGCTTTATAAGAATAAAAACCATTTATTAATTTTTGTTTAATTAAAAAACCGTAAACTAATATCTACACGTCGCCTCTTCCTCTCCACTGTTCCATTGTGGTCATGTTTTCCCCCAGACGGTTTCAGCACGAGCGCTGCAAAGAAAAGGTTTTGGAAAATAAAAAATTGCAATAATTACGATATTGCCAATTTATTCGCAGTTAAGAACTACTGAACTATTATATATAATATATAATATATAATATATATAATATATAATCTATAATATAAAATATATATATATATCATATATATATAAATATATATATAGTATATATAATAATATAAATATTATACAATATATAGCCAGCATTCCGATTATCCGTCATATGTATCTTTAAAACTAATTAATTGCTATGCACATCAAATGTGACATTTAATCTGGAATTCTGGTCCAAAGTTTGCCCTGGAAATGTAAATAAAAAAAAAAAAAAAAAAAATCTTCAAAAACTACAATAGCTACAGCGAAAAAGGAATACATTTTGGAATCCTGGTAAAATTAATACCAATAATTTAAGAAATATATTAATAAAAAAAAATTATTGTTAATAAATATAGAATATGATTAGAAGCCTATTTAGAGACCTTTTTTGGTTTCTCGATTAATAATAAATAGACTTTCTATTAAATTTTGCTTTTATTTTGGCACACCAGGGGGCTCGAGCCGACGGGGAAACATATGGGGGACGTTTTCCATACCCTCTAGGGGAGGGCGGAAGAACACCCGCGACACCCAAATACCAAAGAGCGAGGGGTTCCGGAGACCCCTCCCCGGAGGGGGAATTAGTCCATACCCCGTAGTTCCCCGAAGCCGAGGACCCCGACTCCTGGCCATCGTGCGATAACCCTTGGGTATTTCTAGTAAAAAAAAAAAAAGCAAAATTTAATAGAAAAGTCTATTTATTATCGAGAACCAAATAAAAGTCTCTAAATAAGGCCTTCTCTATCATACTTACTAATTTATAACCAATAATTTTTTTCATTATTATTATTTTTACATTATTTTATGTGAAATTTCCAGATCCAAAATGTATTCCTTGTCGCTTGTAACTATTTGTTTTGGAGATAATTTTTTTTTTTTTTTTTTTTTTTTTTTTTTTAAGAACATATATTTTTGCGGAATCTGACATATAAATATAAATATAATATATATAATATATATTACATATATATAATATATAATATAATAATATATTATATAAATATTATATAATATATAATATATATATATATAATATTATATAATATAATATATATAATATATAATACTATAATATACACTGTTTTTAGAATGATACAAGTTGCCGACCTTCTTAAGTTCTACTTAAGGGTAAAAAAATGCTTGTTCCTGTTCAAGGCGCCACTATACGGCGCGACTATAGCGCAGAGAGATTGCCTTGCGCCTTTGTTATAGTCGCCTTAAAAAATTGTTGCGCCTATGCGCCTTTGCGGTCCTACAAATTTGACATAGTTGCGCCATAGGCGCATAGCGGCAGACTCCCAACTCTATTTTCGTAGTTTGTGTTATGTTATTATATTTGTTTATCTCATTAAGTCTGCTTAATTATATTTAAGCCATCCAAATATTGATAAACCTTAAATCATTTCGGAGGGTTGTACAATATTAACTATATAATATATTAATTATATATTCTATAATATCTATTATACTTATATATATATAACTATATTATATATATATAATATAATATATATATATATATATATATACCACTATACTATTATATATATATATATATATATATATATATATATATATATATATATATAATTATATATATTATATATATATATTTATAATATATATAATATATATAGCCAAGATATATTATATTATTATATAATATATAATTATATAATAATATATATATATATATATATATATATATATATATAAATATATTATTATAATATATATAGTATAATATATATAATATATTAAATAAGTGACTATAATATATAATATTATATATATATATATATATATATATAAAAATAATAATATTATAATATATAATTATATATATATATATATAGATATTATATTATATATAATATTATATATATATATATATTATTATTATTTACTAAACAACTTTATCCCGCTTAACGGAGTGTACGTGCAGCTTCCCAATCATATGGTCCTTCATCTCCCCTCACCCACCTCTCCATTCCATCTATCTCTCGCCAACCACGCCTACTTCCTCCCACCCTCAACCTCTCCTCTTCAGCATTTCCCTATTCCATCCATCCTCCGATTTCTTTAAAATATTCCAACTTTCAAATTCCTAATGTTTATTCTCCAAAATGGTCCTGAAGCTTATTCAGAAATTTTTACACAGAAACCCACATCCTCCACCCTAATAAATCAATCAACATTCTTCAATCAAATCTCAATGGTATAAAATTAAATATAAAAAACTACAACACACCCTAATTAAATCAATATACACATAGCACTTATACAAGAATCCAACCTCACTCAAAACTCTTACCTCTGAATTTTCCAATTACACAACCTTAACACAAGAAAAGAATCCACCTAAACATAGCCTTGTTACATTCGTACACAAAATTATTCAATTCTGAAACACTAGTACTGAATTATAAAGCTATGGAAACCCCAATCAAAGACTGAAATATTAAAGAAGAGATGTTTAACGACCTCAGTGTCGATCAGAGGCTTCTTTTTGAGTATTATAAAGGGATTGGATTAGGAGAAATAGATAGTAAATGGCCCACCTATAAGATTAATCCTCTTAACCATGCAAGATGGCTAACTCTTGAAATAAGACTTCTTTGTTTATATGCACGGGGTGGTTCCCCAAACCAGTGTCTCAAGAAATTAGCACAATTTATTATGCAAGTTTATGCTCCGGCATGGTATTAGATCAAACAATTTTCAAATTTCCACGAGTCTCCTCATATACTTTTTAATGCAATTACTAGAGCTAGCATTTCTCAATTCACAGATGTGAATGGTATTGTAAAGAAAAATATCAAAGGAAACCCCTTTTGTCTTCTTCCGAGAATTTCCTGTATACCATAGTGAAAGATGAAGACCAAGTAATTAAAAGTCTCGGATTTCAAACAGTACTCACTTGCAGAAACAGGTACAATTTAAATATTTTGTTGTTCGTAATTGTAACTAAGACATAACATTATTCAAGAAAAAAATAAATATATAAGTCCCTAACGTACAGTATATATACTTTTATATACATAAATGAAATATCGCAACTTTTATTTGCAGAACGAAATGTGATCAAAAGCTTGTGAAAACAACTCCTAATGTAAACTAGAATGATGGTCAATGTCACGAAATAATAGACGTCACGTCCCTTGAGGTTGCAGAGTCGCCTGGCACAAAACATTTATCCAATGAAGAAATACAAACATATTTGAATACCAACCTCAGGCCAAACCTTCAACATTTTTCATCTCATTCTCAAAGTGTTGAAAGGTGTAAACACTGTGACAGAAGCTTCATCATCATGTATGATTTGAGAATCGTCATTAAGATCTATTCTTACTAAATTAGTGAAGTCGGAAGATGCGTAAAGTCCCTTACATCAAAGCACATATTCATAATCAATATGATAATAAACTAGCGCCAACAAACCATTATCAACAACAAACATTCTAGAATTGTAAAAACAAATTCTAATTTCCTTATGTAACCTTTATTATATGTAACGTTAAAATTTTCAAGAAGCAACATTTCACCATAGACATTATGTAGGGCAAACATAATATTGTTATATTTAATGAATATAGCAAGATCTGTAAAGAAAATCTTTAATACGAAATCCGCAAGCAATCCCTTATCTGATTAAACGGGCATTCTTTGTCTTGGGACAAATTCTTTGTTGACCAGTGTTATAATGATTTCATACCTGACATAAATCATAATGATCAGTTAAGTTTTAGTATAAGATTTGCAAACAAAGTAGGTTTTCCTGAAGGACGATTTTTAGGATTCTTGAAAAATCATGGTCATACCGTTGAAGAACTAGCTGTTGAAGTGATAGCTTTTCTCTCTGCAAAAAGATTATATATAAAAAATTGTCGAGGACAAACCTATGACAATGCTGCTAATATGTCGGAATATATTCCGGCCTACAGACAAGAATCAAAGAGATCAATCTTTTACCATTTTTCATACCGTGTTCAGTCCATTCCCTTAATTTAGTGGGTTCTGGCGCTTCAACGTGTTGCAGGCTAGCTTTATCATTTTTTGAACTACTACAGCATCTTTACATTTTTTTTCTCAGGCTCTAAGCGTCATTGGAGCATTTTAACGTCTTATTTCATATCAAGTAATCTTTCTGTTAAAACACTCTGTGAAATTAGATAGCGAGCTGGGGCAGAAGCTTGTAATAGTCTAAATTGTGATTTTAAAGCCAATATTAAGGCCCTAAAACATAAATGTTAGTAACTGAAGTAGAAGAAAGGGGATTTTGAAAAAATTAAACTCTTGTAAAGTGACTTTCATTATTTGAGTGTGGGCTCCGTTCATGACAGGTTCGATACCTTACGTAAAAAGTTACAGAGTGAGGAGATGGGCGTAGGAAGTAGTGAGAGGTATAGGAGCGTAAGAACTGAATGTAGTTAACTTTGGTATAATAATAACTATATCTGGCGATCCATTGTGTTACTGAAATGAAAACATCATTGGAATGTTTATATGAAGACCAGCAACTTGATCAAACATTTGATATCTTCCCTACAAGCTCAAGTAGGAATATGGAGAAAATAATTATATCTAAAACTGATATTCTGTACAGAAATATAAGGAGATTTGTCTTATGATCCAATGAGTCTGAAGAAAAAGTGTTGAAAGAGGCTAAATCCAAAAGGCGCCTTCCTTCAGAAGTAAGGCTACAATGAACTGTCTTATATATTAGGTCACATTCATCAACAGATGTAAAATGACTCGAATTGTCTGTACACATTTTTCTCTAAATTTTCCTGCTAGTTGTTTTGTTTATTTTGAGTCAAACCTTGCACCATCTAAAGAAGAAAATCAGTAAATCAGCCTAATTACTTGCTAACGATATATCGGTGCGATGTTGTAGAAGGAAACTTTTTGGATCAGAATACATCTTCCTCTGGAAAAGAGAAAAGTATTATTTATTTAGAAAAAGAAAATTCGGAATTTCCTTTCTCAAAATGTTTAAAAGATAACTAAGTGTTAGTTATACGGAAAAAAAGTCTTCAAATATCTTGATCACGTCTGGTTACATTTTTTGATTGCTTTACAGTCTGTCCTTGTTGATTGTACTCCTGGCCCACAATACGATGCTCACCTAAGATGGTCATTGTCGAGCACATTGAAGAGATAAACATTTTGCCGTGTCATTCGGTGCCATGCGTATATCTCCAACGATTGGCTGCATCTGCTATTCTTGCATAGAAAATGACCTATAGACTTTGTTCAAATTTTTTAGAGCTATGATTTGGACAATTGGCAAGCTTACGCCCATTAAGTTTTTTAAATGGTTAGAATTTTTACAATAAAAGAATATTATACACATTTTTAGGATGGAAATTTCAATGTGCGTTATAATTATAGTTTTTACTATATTTCATATGGCATTATGATTATAGTTTATTATAATTAGGTTATTATTGCCTGTAGGTACAAGTTGCGGACTGGCTGTGAATACAAGTCAGGAGCTGAAAAAGACCTCTTGAAGATTGTCAATCCGTATTAAGAATTTCTCCATTTTTTTTATTCAATTCAACATTAATCACATTAAAGAATGAAGGTGACTTCATAAAGATTTTTTTTGTTTAATCAATGGTGTAATTTGACTAAGGAATGAAACCTTTATTCTTTATAGGGAATATCCAGGTGAAAAGTTAAAATACTCAGAATTTATGATTACCCCAGTGTGAGGGTAGAGTCCCAATAGTGCTTTCGGATTAGATTAGATTTGGGCTAGGTCACTATCGTAGTGGAAAAAAAAATCCAGTATCTGTGTAAAAAAAGAAAGTTTAGCTTACGTTTTCGCAAAATCATTTTCTTTCTCGACTATTCCTCTTCCTTTTAACCGCACCACATATTAGTTTCCAATAATTTTTACTTCATTAAAATGTCGTTTAAAAAACTAAAACCAAAAACAAACAATAATCTTATTTTTTTATTCTCCAAGTTATTTGCATTTTAAATTTTTTAAAATATTTCCCCCACAGAGGAGATATTTAAAACTTTTACGATTTGATTACCAGTGAGAGCATCACTACGAAATAATCATTGGTATTTTTTGGTAAAAGTGGGAAATTGTAATTAAAATACCAAAATGGTGGGAATGATTTTTTACCAGTGTAAGAAGTGCAAGAAGTTTATATATTAGAATATAGAATAACTCTATGGGTTATTCCTAGAGTGAACTTATTTTACAATCTAGCAACCAAATTCATCAAAGGGGTTAAATTGTAGATTTGTTATTTTATAGTATTATAGTTTAATTTGTAGGATTTATTTTCGAGGGTGAAAACAAAATTGGGTCCGTGAGAATTCATTATTTAAATCAAAGATAAATCTCCCTAAACCTTCATAGCTTTCATCCAGTTAAAATACGTAATAGCGATTACAAGTGCCGGGAACTGTCGAAGGCCACCGAGATCTATAAGGACAAGAGAGTGCTCGGTAAAGGTTTTGTCGCTCCACTGGGTGGGTTCAAACTTGGAAAGGGTTGTATTTCTAGCCATCCCTGACAACTCTGTACATCTTACCATACATCCCCCTATTCAGCTTTTAATGCTGCATTCTCTTCTATGGTTTAAGGTGCTCACCTCACAGTTATATACATGTAGATCAAAATTTGGAATTATTGTCCAAAACGAGGATTACCCTTTATTCTTCATTTTGTTAGAATCCTTTGAATATTTGCATTCTCTCTACAGACCTTATAAAATAGAAAATATCAACAGAAACATCATTTAAGTCTCTTTTTAATGCGTGAAGTGAGCTTTGTTTATAATCATTGAGAATCTTTGTACACCATTACATCTACATGATTATTCCAAATTTTATCATGTTCATATTAACATATTTATTTTAACCTTATTTATATTTTAGATATTTATACTTTTAGCTTATCAATTTGTAAACACTTTTAATCATTATCTTTCATTTAACGCCTTAAACATGGAAAAGTAATTTCTTACCTCACCGCGTAAATAGTCGGCTAATAAATTATTAAATAATGTTTAAAATCTCTTTTGTAAATACTCAGCCCTATTATAAAATATTTGCGACCCTTCAGTTCATCGAGGTTCGTACTTTCTTAGTAAAGTTTTTTTCTAACAAAATATACACTTTAAATCATATATGGCCGTTTTTTAAACGTCTTGCGACGCCCGCTGAGCTCTCAAGGAAGTTATCTAAACGCCGTCTTCCTTATTGGCCTAATATATTATATAGTATATATATACTTAATAATTGAAGTATTATAGATATCAAATATAGATTATATACTATACAATATCTAAATTAACCATTATAGTACCATATTATATGTGTGAGTTACAATAATACTACTAATTAAGTTATTGACTTACTATATATGAATATTAAATAATTTAATAATATAATAACATATTATATATAATATACACTTAATTAATTTAGTTGTAATAGTTGCAAAAAATTACTAAACACCGGAATTGACTTTTTTATTTTTTGTTCTTTTTCTATGTATACCAGGAATGCAAGGTAGTGAAACTTAGGTTCATTAAAAATCATCCCAGTATCTAAAAAATTCCTTAATAGTGTATACATTTACACCGTGTACGCCAAACTGATAGTTGTGCATAACGATTGTTCGAAGGGAGTGCGTATATATAACCGCTCATGATCATCACGCACCGCCCATTGCCCTTCATTAAGAGAAAATTTTTTGTTTGACGACGCAGCTATGGAACGACTTTTCCACAACCATGGTGTGTTCAACAAGAAGCTCGATGGGGACGACAGCGACATTTCACCGCCCTTCAAAGGGAAGTCTAATCACAATGTGAGAATTCAGGATTAGAAACCCCCTCTCTGTGTTCGTGAGCTCCACGATATCATCGCTCTTCAAATCAATTTTTGAAAGTCATCTCTTATCTCATCACAAATGGTCGCCCTTCTCGTGGTGAGAAGAATCGTCTATATCTATCGTGAACACATATATAACTAAATAGCTTAAGCTACAGCTTCCATCGCATTTGAAGTACGTGACTATATATATTCAGTCTATAGATAAATGTGAATTCTATATATCAACGTAATTAACTTCCATAGCTACCTCTCAAATTGAAGATGTTCGTGAACTCCAGGAGACTATTCATTTATGTGAGGTAAATAGGTAAATACCTTGACTATAATGTGAGCAGATGATGCGAGGTTTCACCAGCCAAAATTGGTCTGGAGCGATGGTGTGCTACCTTTAATTAAATGGCTCGATTAATCACCATAATTGTACCTACTGGGTTCTGTAAATCCCCATGTTAAAGCTGAACACCATTTAAAACTACCAGGGGTAACTGCGTGGTGTGGGATTTCACCATTGGGCATCATAGGGCCGTTTTTTTAACGGAGCGGTCGATGGGGACAGGTACCTAACCTTGCTGCAGGAGTCGGTCGGTCCACACATTGACGAGATGTTTGGTGATAACGACGTGATTTACTTTCAGAAAGATGGAGCACCTCCCCACTACCATCGCGATGTAAGAGCCTCACCTCAGTGCGAGCATGTTCCAAACACTGGATTTGGACGAAGTTGTTAGCATTGAATACCTTGCGCGTTCCCCAGATCTCGCGCCAATGGACTTCTTTTTATGGGGATACCTCAAGGACAGAGTTTATCGCTCCAAACCAAGAACGATAAATGTATTGAAATTGGAAATCGAAAGACAATGAATGGCGGTCATCATTTAGAACATTTGCGAACATGATCCTTTAAATACATGTATGTTCTGTAATTCAAGCCATTAAACTTGTTACTATGTTCATAAAATAGAGTCTGTATAGTTTTTCAAAGTGTTAGTACATTATTTTATACACCGTATATATATATAATATATATATATATATATATAGATATATAATATAGCAATAATATAGATGATAATTAGTATATATAGAATATATATTAATATGATATACTATATTAATATATTATAGTATTAAACGAAACATTTTTGACAATTTGCTTCTGCAGGCTTATCGAACATTATGCGGTTTTGTTCTTTGATTTTTCATGATTGCTTATTATGGGATGGACCTTCGGAGTTTGCTGGGTAATTCTCACTAGTATGGAAACGTACTTTCCATTTTCTTTTTCTTCAACAAAAACTATTAAACCTTTCATTAGAGGAACACTTTCATTTTGAATTACAATCGTTTTCATATTTCATCAACTCTTATTACTTTCATTTTATTTTAGAATATTTTCTTCTACTAAAACCTCTTCCCTTCAATGAAAGTAAGTGCAAAAGTATTTCTTGATTCTGAACTTCCTACACTTTACGTCACTTTACTAAAAATGTCAACTCCAACTTCCCTTCTCTTG
>JABUQX010074635.1:45000-46227 GCA_015478945.1 Trachelipus rathkii | reverse complement strand
CAGTGCTTCACGTTCAGTTCAGATGGGTGTTTGTAGTTTTCCTTAAATCGTGAAACGCTTGCGTTTCGTGCGCCGCTAAATATTGTGTGTGTAGTGACAACAACCAATATTATTAACAGGATATTTTTAACTTTTAGGTTTTATATACTTTACATATTTATCGCCGTGCTTATTAATTTAGTTTGTTTTCAATTTAAACATAATTTAGAAATAATTTTCATTTTAAGGTTTAATAAATTTATTTGTATTTTTTTTTCTTTATCATTTTTTCTCCGTTTTTTTTCATTTGTGTGTGTGTGTTTGTTGTGTGGGTACAGGTTTTCAGTAAACCCAATCCTGTGGGCTTTTGGGTGGGCTGTGTGTATAGTCGATTGTGTGTGTTTATTTGCGTGTGTGTCCGTTTGAATGACTGGACAGAGAAAATGTAGTGGTGGGGCGCAGGCTGGGGTTCTCTATTGACTTTGCTAACGTCCGTGGCTGAAGCTAACCATAAATCTGTGAAATATCACCTATTTTACTCTCTACCTAGTATTTTATTACTGTCTGAGATCCAGCTAGCCAGGGATTCTTTTTCAAATAAACCTTATATCTCCAACTATAACTTTTCTATAATTTCAGACTAAATGGTGGAGTCTGTGCCTATATAAACATTAACACTCCTGTGCGTCTTGAGAATCTTGAATCTCCTAATTTGATGTTCTATGGCTTAAAATCTCTCCCTACTACCATTCTCTTGTGTTTCTGCTCCCCCTAACGGAACAGATTTTCACCTTCTTTTTGAATATCTTACTACTTCTCATGAGACTGTTACTTCTTCCCATCCAAATGCTAAGATCCTCTATTTAGGGGATTTCAACGTACATCACATTGAGTGAGTTGGGGCTTTCCTCTCATACTGATGCAAGGAGGAGGCCAAAACATTCTCAGTATTCTAAACGATCTGGAACAGTTAATTAAAGAACCTACACATATACCAGATCGTCTAACCAATTCTTGAACACTTGACCTGTGCTTCACTCCTATTACTTCTTCATCTAAATATGCACATTTTCCCTCCTATCAGTGACTCTAACCACAATTTATTAACTCTCTACTTTAAAACTTTCTCCAGCAGCTCCACCATGCCCCAAACGTACTCTGGCACTTTAATCGGGCTGGTGGGGGGGCGTTGCGTCGTTCTTGCAAACTATACTTGGGTGAATCTTAGCATTTCAGGAGGATACTTTA
>JABUQX010074635.1:0-35000 GCA_015478945.1 Trachelipus rathkii | reverse complement strand
TGGGGAAAATGAGTTCGAAATTCGTCGTAAAATTGACGTAGTTTTAAAAACTAACTTTCCACAGTTTAAATTTAGATTTATATTTTTGAGTGAAAACAAAATTGGGAAATATTTTAAATTCAAAGATAAACTCCCATTACCTTTATGGCAAATAAAAAAAAAAATTATTGTTTGTTTTTGGATCTAGTTTGATCTGCGACATCTTAATGAAATAAAATTATTGGAAACTAATATGTGGTGCGGTTAAAAGGAAACGGAAATGAAAGAAAATGATTTTGGAAGAGTAACTAAACTTTTTTTTTTTATACGAAATGAATTTTTTTTCCTAGGAGTGACCTAACCTAATCTAAACTAACCTAACCTAACCTAACCTAACCTAACCTAACCTAACCTAACCTAACCTAACCTAACCTCAACCTAGCCTAACCTAACCTCCTTTCACCCCTAAAACATAGGGACAAAAAAAAATTCATTTCGCCCCTAGAACATCTATTTATGTATCATAGAGGTTACCTGCAAAAAAAATTTTTTGATCCGACCTCCCGTTCCGTGTGGGCGTTAATAACTTTTTATATATATATATATATATATATATATATATATATATATATATATATATATATATATATATATATATATATATATATATATATATATATATATATATATATATATATATATATATATATATATTACTTACATATTAAAAAATTAAAAGTTGCAAATTTGTCAATAACATCTTCAAAATCTAATTTTACAGTTATATCATTTTCTATTGCAAGAATAGCAAGATGCACCAAACGTTGTTGAGACGCAGATGAGCGTAAATAATTTTTTACTCTTCTAAGTGCCGAAAATGATCTTTCAGCTGAGCAGTTTGTGGCAGGAGTACATAAATACACCTTTAAAGCATCAAACCAATGTTAACATTGGGGTACAAATCATGGAGATTTTTAGCGGATAAAACTTTGTTTAAATTTGAGAGGGATAAATTCGAATTTTCTTTTTCTAAAAGAAAACTTTTCAGATTAATGAATTCTGGAACAAAAGTTTCCTCTAAACATGACCGATATATACGTTGCAGTAATTTAGCTGATTTATGAATTTCTTCTGCTTCGATCTCCGTAAGGTTTGACAAAAATAAAAAAAATTCAAAGAATTCGTAATGTACAGAATTTCGTCATTTTAACTCTGTTGATAATTTGTCTAATATATTCATGTAGCTATTCTGAAGGAAGGCGTTTGGATTACTTTCAACCTTTTTCTCAGACTCATTGGATTCATAAGACAATCTCTTATATTTTTCAATTCTTTTAGATATATTTTCTTCAATTCCTACTTGTTGCAGGATTTCAAATGTTTTCAAGTGTTTTCAAAACATTAAATGATGTTTTCATTTCAGATAAAAAGGTGCTGAGAGAGTTATTATTATACAAGTTAACTACAGTTCCTACGTCCATCTCACCATGTAACTTTTCACTTACGGTATCGAACCTGTCAAGAATGGATCCCCACACTGAAATCATGAAAGTCACCTCATAAGAGTTTAATTTTTTCAAAATCCCCTTTCTTCTACTTCAGTTACTAACATTTATGTTTTAGGGCCTTAATATTGGCTTTAAAATCACAATTTAGACTATTACAAGCTTCTGCCCCAGCTCGCTATCTAATTTCACAGAGTGTTTTAACAGAAAGATTACTTGATATGAAATAAGACGTTAAAATGCTCCAATGACGCTTAGAGCCTGAGAAAAAAAATGTAAAGATGCTGTAGTAGTTCAAAAAATGATAAAGCTAGCCTGCAACACGTTGAAGCGCCAGATCCCACTAAATTAAGGGAATGGGCTGAACACGGTATGAAAAATGCTAATGGATTGATCTCTTTGATTCTTGTCTGTAGGCCGGAATATATTCCGACATATTAGCAGCAGTGTCATAGGTTTGTCCTCGACAATTTCTTATATCTAATCTTTTTGCAGAGAGAAAAGTTATCACTTCATCAGCAAATTCTTTACCGGTATGACGAAATTTTTTCAAGAATCCTAAAAATCTTTCTTCAGGAAAACCTTCTTTGTTTACAAATCTGATAATAAAACTTAACTGATCATTATGAGTTATGTCAGGTGTTTAATCTACTATAATTGAGATATATTTGGAAACTTTCACTTCTTTCACTATTACCTTGATCGTATTAAAGATTTTCTTTACAGATCTTGCTATATTCATTAATAACAATATTATGTTTGCCCTACTTTATGTCTAGGTGAAAATGTGCTTCTATGAAAATTTAACAGTTACATATAATAAAGGTTAACAATAAGGAAATTGAATTTGTTTTACAATTTCCTAGAATTTTGTTGTTGATAATGGTTGCTTTGGCGCTAGTTTATTATCATTTGATTACGAATAATGTGCTTTGGATGTAAGCGACTTACGCATCTTCCGACTCACTAATTTAGTAAGAATAGATCTATTACGATTCTCAAAACCATACACATGATGTGAAGCTTCTGTCACCAGTTTTACACACCTTTCAACACTTTGAGAATGAGATGCAAAATTTGGAAGGTTTGGCTTAACGTTAGTATCCAAATAAGTTTGTATTTCTTCATTGGATATATGTTTTGTGCTAGGCGGCTCTGCAACCTCAAAGGACGTAACGTGTAATAGTTCGTGCCATTGACCTGCATTCCAGTTTACATTAGAAATTGTTTTCACAAGTTTCTGATCACATTTCGTTCTACAAATAAAAGAGTTGCAATCTTTCATTTATGTATATAAAAGTACATATACTGTAAGTTAGTTACCTATATATTTATTTATTTCTTGATTAATGTTATGTCTTAATTACAGATACGTACAACAAAAGATTTAAATTTTACCTGTTTCTGCAAGTGAGTATTGTTTGAAATCCGAGACTTCTGATTACTTGGTGTTCATCCTTCACCATGGAATACAGGAAATTCTCAACAAGAAGACAAAAGGGGTTGCCTTGGATATTTTTCTTTACAATGCGATTCACGTCTATGAATGAAAGAGGTTAAGTCTAGCAACTGCATTGAAAAGAATGCGAAGAGACTCTTGAAATTTTGAAGATTGTTTGATTTCACACCATGCTGAAGCATAAACTTGCATAATATTCTTCAGGCACTAACTTGGAGAACTGTCCCATGTATACAAGCAAAGAAGTCATATGACAAGAATTAGCCATCTTGCATGGCTAAGAGGGCCAATCTTATAGGTGGACCATATACTATCAGTTTCTCCTAATCCAATTCCTTTACGATCCTCAAAAAGAGGCCTCTGATCTACACTGAGATCTTTAAGCACCTCTTCTGTAATATATTCGTCTCTGATTAGGGCTTATATAGCTTCATATTTAAATACTGGTTCTTCGTAGACATCCCCAGTACATTTTTGTCCAAGTTGTTCAATAAAACTTGTTGGCCCAGTGTTACATCAAGTTTTCTGAAAGGGACTCTAGGAATTAATTCTTGATGTAATGGCGCAACCCCGAAAGTGTGCAAGTTTCTTCCATAGTTCTTCAAATTTTAATAATACTAATTCCACTCTTTGAACTGTATTTGTAGGTGTATTATCAAGCAGAATACCTTGATTAGAGTCAATGCTTTTAAATTCGTAGAGAACGATCAATTAAGTAAGTAGTTTTCCAGTAGTAACAGAAAAAATGGGGACCGTTCAATGTGTTAAGTACCTACCTTGAGTTTTCCCATCTTTACTAGTAAATGTCAGATGATATTGCGACTCAACACACTTCTTGATACCAAACTCTCCATTCTTTAATCATTGTTAGACTTTTTGGCCAATCTTTTCATCCACACTCTTCGCACGTTAACTGCATTATTTGCATGTATTCATCATCGCATTGACCTTTGCCTTTGTCTTTGCCTTTGCCTTTGCCTTTGCCTTTGCCTTTGCCCTTTGCCTTTGCCTTTTCTTTGCCTTTGACCTTTGCCTTGCCTTTTGCCTTATGCCTTTGCCTTGCCGTTTGCCCTTTGCCTCCTTTGCCTTTGCCTTTCCGCCTTTGCCTTTGCCTTTGCCTTTGCAAATGTTTTGCCTCCCTATCATTTGCATTGTTATCGTCAATTATGAGTAATGTCAATATCTGGTCTCAGTAAATGCCTGATGTCATTAAGTAATGCATTTGCAAGAGCTGCACAAGGGTAGTAAAAAACCAATCAACCTTTTGACATAGTCCATAGCGTATCTTGTAGCTTCAGTGCATAGTCTGTTGAACACATCTTCGTTTCGTATATATATAAATATATATATATATATATATATATATATATATATATTATATTATAATATAAAATATTATATATATATATATATAATATAAAAATATATATAATATATATATATAATATATATCTATATATAATTATAATATATATATATATATATATAATATATATATATATATATATAGTAATATATAATATATATATATTATAATTATACTATATATATATATATATATAATATATATAATATCTGCCCCAGGGCTCCGGGCAAGCGCCATAATTGAAAGCGCAATAACGCAAAGCGAATTTGCGCTTTAGTAAAAAATGTGTTTTTTGCTGTTGCGCAAATTTCTAAAAAAATTGTGCTATTTGCATTTGCTTCCAAAACAACTTTTTTAGAAGAGCCAAAAGCGCAAATTGCGCTCTATCTTAAAATATATTTGCGGTTTGCCTCTATCTCAAATATTTATGCGCTTATATATAATATATACTATAATATATATATATATAGACTATAACTACTAATATAATATAATATATATATCATATAAATATATATATATCTATAATATAATATATATATAGTATAATATAATAATATATAATAATAATAATAATAATAATAATAATAATACATAATAAAAATAAAATAAAAATTATAAATAAAAGTAAAATATATAATAAAAGAAAGAAAAATAATGAATAATAATAATTAAGAATATAATAATAAATAATAATAATAAAATAAATAATAATACATAATAATAATAATAAAAATAAAATAATTTAATAAAATAATAATACATAATAATATATAATAATAATAAAATAATAATAAAATAAGTAATAATAATAATAATAGTATAATAATAATAATAATAAGTAATAATAATAATAATAATAATAAAAATAATAAAATAAAATAATATATTAGTATTAATATCAAATACTATGTATATATTATTATCTACATATTATCATATTTGTTTCTAATTATCACTATACTATTCAAATAGATCATATTTTTTTTTTATTATTATTATATTACATACCATTATTATATATTTTATAATTATAAATTATAATTAAATTTAATAGAATTAATAATATATAATATATAATTATACATTATAAGGTAAGTTATTTATATTATTATTATTAATTATTATTATTATTATGAATTATTATATAAATATATATTATTATATTATATTATTATATTATTATTATGATATTTTATTATTATTATGATTATATATTATTATTATTATAGCCCAATTACTAATGTTATTGCGTTTCTTGGATTACATAACCTTTTATGAGTTTGGCTGTTTAAATTGAATAAAACAGCATATGAAACTATGTCTTAAAGGTAAAAGAAATTGGGGCAAATACGTGAAATTCCGAAATTAACTCTTGCAATTATTAGTTTGATGCCTCCTTACTTCCCATGACAGAGAAGTAGGAGAATATATGTACGTAAGAAAATAAAAAGAAAAAAGCAAGAAGGAGATCAAGAAGGATCTGGCTTTAGAAATTTGTAGAAATTCCTAATAACAAAATAAATAAAAAAAACTTCAGCCCCTTTGACATTTAAAATCAACACATACGTTTAAATCGCCGACTACTTGATCTAAATAAGTGTGTACACCTATCTATCTACTTTTTATTATTAAAAACTGTTCAACTGTGATAAATATTAACATATCTTAACAGAAAATATTTCCTACAATACATAATTTGCATCTTTATTAGAAACTCTTCTTGCCACAAGATTTTATAAACTGAAATTGAAGAAGGGTCAAACGGGGCCCGAGCTGCTCAACAGACAGTGAAACACCCAGCAAAAAGCTCAGACCATCATTCTCCAGTCATTCGAAAATATTTAACCCGAAGCAATCTCTGATTCCTTTTATAACACGGCAACACAAGACTGTTATTATTTTTTAACTACAGGTTAACCTATAAATCGTGTCACAATTAACAGTATTAAAAAATAACAGAATACATCCAACAAAAATTTTTCGAATTAAAATGATCAAGTCATGTCATTAATATCATTACTGATCCAAATTATTTTGATATAATTTCTGCTACAGACATTCCTCAAACATTGCAGTCTGAGTTCCTTGTCGACATTCCTGTATCCTATCCTGAACATCTGATGCCACCCTTACCCTCCAGAAAAAAGGTGTAGAGGATCTTATGAGCATAATAAGGGAAGGGCTCATTTAACCAACATTAATTAGTGTTACTCTGTTCCACAACCGTAGCATCAAGACTGGAGAGAATATACTGAAGTGTCAGTATTGAGGTTCACGGTATAATGTGACAGGTTGATAAAGAGACTCTTTTCTTGCCTCTAGATACTTTCTCATGACCAGCACAGCCTAGCCAACAATATACGGACAGATATCAGCAAAAAATTTCCATGAGCAAAGTCAGTAAAAACCATATAAATTCAATAGGTAATCTGAAAAAAAATTATAACTCCAAATTAATACAAGCAAACAACAAATTAAAAAATTTAGCTCAGGTTTCCTGTTACAACAGATAATATGCAAATTTCTGCGCCTTTGGCTAGATGCTCATGCAGAAACGTTGACGAAGAGAATAAGAACAGCACCGATTGCCAGAGATGATGGGGTTGCGCTAAGAGATTAGGAGCCAATATTAGCACAAAGTTCTGCAGACAAAACATTCTCCAGCTAGAAAATCTGCTTGAAAAACACGATGCACTTTCCGTTATCTTATGACCATTTCCTATCACCATTAAACCTATCAAAGATTTTTTTTTATGTCCTCTGGTGCCAAGGATCCAATTAATAAGACACTTACCAAAGCACAGGAATTGTATATGCCCAAAACAGAAAACTACAACTCTGCGAGAATTAAGGAGTGGAACAAAGCTTAAAAACACTAAGTTTACTCGCTGAAATCCATAACATCTAAAAATACCTGTTTAAGACCTTATGTCGCATGGCACAACAACAACATGTGTGGAAAAAAAGTCTTGTTCTTCCAGAATTTAAAATAGATATAAGGAAATTGCCAATACATCAAATAATGCCCCTTATTCTGTTAAGGGGCTTATATGTTCAGAAAGAAGAATGCGGTACGCGGATATCCATTGCCTAATCTCTTCCTTCCTCAAGGACAAATTCGGGAAAGCAACAGAGTGAAAAATTAACTATGCTAAAACAGCAACACTTGCGAAAAGCAACAAAGGCAAAACAAAGGGAAAAGCAGCTGCTTTGATCGAGGTTTAGAAGATCTTTGACTGATTTGATTTGCTTATGGCACCCAGGCTTCTGCATCCTCCCGCTTCAAACTCGAGTGACTTAGGTAAATGAAGAAGACTAATCACCAAACCAGGATACGCTGGAAAATAAAGATAGAATATTGAAGCGAATCTACTTGTAAACATTAAGGCACTGAATGATGACCAGAGGTCCTGAAATACCCAATTATGGATTATTTTATAATGAAACAAAACTTCAAAATGCAGTCTCTTAATTATATATATAATTATATATATAGATAATATATAATATATATATATTATATATATATAATATATATATATATATATATACTAATAATAAATATACATAATCATATAATATATATTAACAAAAATTTAAAGTTTAATATATAATATAAATATATATATTATATATATAATATATATATATATATATATATATAATTATATATATATATATATATATATATATATATATATATATACATATATATATATATATATATAATATATATATAATACATATATAATATACACTATATATATATAATATATATATATATATATATATAATATATATATATCTACTTAAATAATATATATATATATATAATTATATATAATATTATTGGTATATCTATATATATTAATATAAATAAATATAATATATATATATTATAATATATATATATATATAAATATTTAATATATATATATATAGTAATATATACCCAATATACATTACATATATATTCACAATACACTTACATAATGTCAAATAAACTAAAAAAAGATTTATCTTAACAATTCTAAATATTTCAAAATATGCACCCATATATCCAGCAGACACTCTGGAAAGTGCTACAAATCTTAATACTGGATCAGGAAATGTTCACCACCACACCCTCTCCACAACGAAACCTGTTTCGTGTGAATACAAGTCTAGTGGGCTTTATAGTTATAATACCCCATTACCCAGCTCCAGCGGCCGTAAAGGCTGTTAGTCAAGCTCTAAATTCTAAGATGCACAAAAGGCACCACCATCCAGCAGTTGAAAAATTTATCTTTATGAAAAAAAAAATATACCCTGGATAAGAATCTTACCTTGATGATCACAATGATAACATGAATAACATTAATAAAATCTTTCTCATTTTTTTTATTATTTATTTGCTTTTGTTTCAATTAAAATTTAAAAACAATTCATCTTAAATACTTGCGCCTTTATCTGTTATTATTTTTGCGGTCCTTAAAATTGTTGCTTTAAAAAAAATTGATTTAACGACATGTGCCGCTCTGCGCAATGCGGCACTAATTTTGTGAAAAAATTGTTGCGTTGCTCTGCGGACTAAGTTTTCCCATCCTTACCTGTTGCGTTTGCGCCTTTAAATTAAAAATTTTGCGCGCCCATCCTCTATATATTATAATATACATAAAATAACTTATATATATATACTAAATATATATATAATATATATATATATATATGATTATATATATATATATACTAATACAATTATATAATATATATAATATATAATAATATATATAATTATAATATATATATGAATAATTATCTATTATATAATATATATATATTATATTCTTCAATTAAGCATTGAAGCATGAAAACAATAATGAAAAACGAAGAATACGAAGAACAGAATTAATATAAGGAACAGCGAAACTGGAAGATTATATTCAAATAATTAACCGGTTCAGCCAAGGAAAAAGACTTAGTCCTGACCCGACTGAATGAAAATAAAAAACACGTCAAATCTATTTCAGAAAATAGGGTAATAAATAATTATATTTTAACGGAATCTTTATATTGTTTTATAAATACCAAGTTAAATCGACAAATTGGAGGCAAATTAATTCACATAAATGAAAAAAAAATTAATATAAAAATAAAAATTGCGGAATGCCATTTCTTGTAGAGCACAATTTTGAAAAGCTTTTAACGCTTCTTGACAATTTACTCCTCCATAGAAATATTTGCTTAAAGAGTCTAGGCTCCAGCCTAAAGATTTTACATTAAAACATACCACTCAAACACATCACACTATATGATATATATATATAATATATATTAAATAATATATATAATAATTATATATATATAATATATATATATATATATATATATATAATATATACATATATAATATATATAATATATATATAATACTAAAAGGTTAGAATTTTTATTTTTTGAGGAAAAATAAAATAAATTCTTAATTATTGTGATTTTTAATTTTTAAATTTTTGAGAATTTTGTTAGGAAAAATATAATTTACAAAAAAATTTTTTTTAATTCATTTAAGTATTATTATTTAATCCTAGCCCTATATCTGACGCTTCAACATTCTTAAATACGCTTATATCCATGACACCAATTGAAACCGCAAACAAAAAAAGTAATGTTGTTAGTAAATTATATTCATATCAAAATAAAATATATCCATTTTTGAAACATGATCTTTTGTACACATTTTTTATTATTAGAAATTTATAAAAAAAGTGACTGCTTTATATTATTTATTCAATTTTTTATCTATTGAATAAATCTAAATAATCCAAAAAATTAACAAATATATATAAAAAGAAAAAAATCAAACAAAGCAAATATCATGATTTTAGGAGCAAAAAAATCAATAAAAATCCCATGAAAAAAATCAATTGATTTTACCCCATCCCTGTATTATATATATATATATAATATATATATATAAGTAATATATATAATATAATAAATATATTGATATAATATAAATTATATATAATAATAATAATATATATAAATATATATATATATAATAATATATATATATAATATATATTAGTAAATATATATATAATATATATATAAAATATATATAAATTTATCCTATTTGTAATAATAGAAAGAAATATATGATATATTAGATATAATATTTTTTTACAGCATAAACAACCACCGGCTCACGGCAAGCCCCTAATCTAGGAAGGTGTACTCAATAACGCAGCAGACTGGGAAGCAAAGCCTTAAGGAGATAATAGCTCACATTCTCCTAACATATATATTATATAATATATATATATTTATTATAATATAATAAATATATATATAATATATATAAAATAACTATATATACTATATAAATATATATAATATATAATATATATATATATATATAATATTATATATAAATATATAATATATATATATATATATATATATTATATATATATATAATATATTATATATATAATATATATAAATAATATAATAATATAATATATATATATATATATTAATAATATATATATTATATATATATATATATATATGAAACACGTAACCTGATTAGGCACCAATACACTTGTAAATAACTAAATTCAATTAATTAATATAATATTCCATTCTCCCGGAAAGTGCAATAAAACACATTGCATTTACCAAGTCCCTTGCCATAATTACCTAAGGAGTTAAATATACTTTTATATTATTACCCGACAATAGGTGAGTATAATATAATATATATATATATAATATAATATATTATACTATATATATTATATATATATATAATATAAAATATATATTATAAAGATATAGATATAATATATATATATACATGATATATATATATTTTTTTACAGTATCACCACCGCTCACCAAAGCCCCAAGGAGGGGGTTTTACACTCAACAAAATTTCAATTAACCCAAATTACGCAGATGATCACAACCGGCTTGTAAAGTGAGGGAGATAAATTGAGTAGGAAACACGAATGATGGAAGAGAATTCCACAGAACAATCAGAAATGAAGAGGCACCGCAGCGAACTAGTATGGAGTTGCTAACATCAAACCAAAACTCATGGGTACACCACAGCACCCCTTGTGCTGCCGAGGCGTCCTAAAGGAGCGCACCGAGTGGAAACTCCCTCGACACCTGCCGCACGACCTATAAAAAAAAAAGCACCAAACATCGCGCCGCCAAAAGATAGAGGTCAAATTAACTAGAAAACATATTAGATATATATATAATATATATAATATTAATAAAATATAAATATATATATAATATTATATATATATAGTAATATAATATATATAATAATATATATAGATATAATGGTTATTATACTTTATTATAATATATATATATAATATTATGATAATATTATAACATAATAAATATATATATATATATATATAAATATATATAAATATATATATATAATAATATATATATAATATATATATATAAAATAAATATATAATAGATATATATGTATAATAATATAATAATATAATTAATAAGACAATGTATGTCTTTGCGTTTTTGTGTCTTTTTTTGTTGGTTTTTTGTTGTTGTTATGCTCAGTATAATATATATATATAATATATAATAATATATTATAATATAATATATATAATAATATATAATTATAATTATATATATATACAATATTATATAATATAAAAATATAGCAAATAACTAAAACATAAATTCTAAAAAAAATGAAATAATTTTTAGAAAATTCTAAAATCATTCTTCACCTAAATATTTTAAATTTAACACCGGAAAAACTAAGAAGACAAAGTCCAATAACATCTCAGGTTTTATGCATATCGAACGTAGAAAGCATGTCAGTAAGTCTTATTCTCCAATAGTACCTTTCTCAAATAGCTTCAGAAGTCATTAAGTTGAAAGAAGCTCTCTACAAGCAGTAACACAGATAAAATGCCCATATTGTCAACAAAAAATGAAAAATTGAAAAATTTGACTTCAACAAAAAACTAGTCCGTTCTATTGCTTTTTGGACATCTTCTTGATGCCATTCAACTCCATAAATTCCATTCGTTTTTATTAAATCTTCAATGGGCTCTCGAGTCTCCTGCTAAAATGGTACACAATCCTTTTATCTAATGAGGGAGTCAATTTCATTATTTAGTTTTTTCTTCATAATTCTTTATATTATAAAAACCCTCTCTCTTAATTGCTGAAATAAACACCAAAAAAATTTTGTAAAAAAATGGTGATGCGATATTACATGTCTGTTCTCTTAATATAAGTTTTATCTTGTAATTTTAATTGTTAATTTTAATAGAGCATTTTCAATACTCAGCTTAGATTCAGAGCATTTAAAATATCTTCAAATTGTTGAAAATAATAAGTTGCATTTCTCTGATGGCTTCCAAGTTTAGTTAACTAAAGACTTCAATTCAAGCCATAGTGAGCTTACATATGCGATGCACGGAACCTGGAAATCTGAATTCCTGAAGGATCAGGAACCTGGGAAGACTGGGGAAAATGACTTCTGTGAACCCTGGAAAATGGTTCCAGGAACTGGAAACTAAAAAAAAAATAATATTATAATATATATTAATATAATATATAATAATATATATTATATAAATATAATATTATATAATAATATAATATATATACATCTTACGAACTACGTACGCTGTAGAAATCCGTCATGCAAGAGAGAAACATCACACGTACAGCACACCCCTCACCCCCCGCCTCAACCGCCCGTATATATATTATAATATATATATATATATATAAATATAATAAAATATAATTAATATATATACTATAATAATATATATATATATATAATATATATATATATATAATAAAATATATATTAACGATACCGTTACTTACGTTACAAGGTAAGGAAAAGATACCAACGGTGGGGCCCGCTATCACATGGCCAAATTAATTTTTCTGGGTCGCCCGCCCCTCGCGAGATCCGCTAAAGGCTGCAAACACTCTTCCGTGCAGATCGCTCCGTTCATCTCTGCCCTTAAAAAAATAGAGGAGAAGAATGAAGAGGGTAAATAAGGAGAAAGAACAGGGAGAAATGGAGAAGAGAAAAAGAAAAATCTAATTAAAACGCTTTTGGCCTAAAGGGGTAAGGTATCAGCTACCAATTATAACGTTTATACATAGAGAAAGCTGAACTATTCCCGTTTGGAATAAACCCTCCACTTCACTACATTAAAAATTTATGACTTTTTAAGAAGGACCTAACTATTGACAAAATATTATCATTAACCTAAAGGAAGGTGATTCATAGCAATTATAACGTATACATAGGGTAGGAAACCACCAGATTGTTTTCTTATTACCACCATTTCTTGTTCTTCACTAACAAGAATACAGTTCAACATCTGTTACATGAAGGAAGAAAACAATACATAATACATACAACATACAAATCACATAATACACACATTATAAGAATACCTACTCAGTCTAACTAACTAACTAACTAACTAACTAACTAACACAAAACTATATATTATATTATATAGATTATATATATATATATTATATATATTATATATATAAATATAATATATATATATTAATATAATATTATATATATATATATATTATAATATATATGTAGTATATATGTATAATAATATAATATATTATATTATATATTAATATATATATATATTAATATATATATTTATTGGTATATATATATATATATATATATAAATATATATATATAATATTATTATATATATATATATATATATAATATATTATATATATATATATATGATATATATATAATTATATATATTATATTAATATTATATATTATAATATATATATAATATATGTATATATATAATAATATATATAAATATATATATAAGATATATTAATAATATATATATATAATATATATCTATATATAATAATCATATATATTTATATATTCAAATATATATATAATATATATATATCAAGTCAATTGGCCCCACATGTCTTGAATTTCCTAAAGTCGTTCATATTTAATATATACATTCCGTTTTTATATTTTTGTATATATTTCTATTTTATCTTATTTATTTTATTTTTTATTTATTTTATTAATAATACAAATCTCTGACTATCTAATCAATACACCTTTAAAAAACTTATTTATTTTGCTTTGTTTCTTTAAACATTTTTTTTTACTAAAAATTATTCTTTTTATGTTTATTAAAGTAAAACAAATTAGATAAAAGATAATTGAACATTTGCATTTTTCCATACCCAAAAACAGTAAAGCAGTAAAATATCAGATCAAAATCAGTAAATCAGCTAAACCAGTAAATCATCAAAGCACGACTAAATACAGTAAAATCAGAAATAACAGTAAAGCAGGTAACATCCTAACTACTAAGATCAGTCGTTACAATCAAAACTCGCCAATTCCATACCCTTCCATGATTATTAATCATTAGTTAGATATCAATCACATCGTATAACTTTAAACATATGAACACAAAAATTATATATATTCGATTGGATTATTCTTTTTAAAACATTATGTTTTACTAATAAATAACTTTTATTTATTCTTGTATTATGTTTCTTATAAACAATTTTTGTTACAAATTTCTATCATTTTAATTGATTTCTACAACGTAAAATAAACTTGATTGATTACATACCTAAAGCATAAATCAGCTGAAATCATGTAAATATTCAGTAAAGCAATAAAATTCAAGTAAACATCTAAACCACCTTGCACTAATCCCTTCCATGAATCATATGAATCTATATGCATTCAAATCATAATTTGAGTATAACAATCTCGAAAAATTTAATTATATTTGTTCTAGCTTAACTCTTACAAAAATATGCATTTTACAATTTTCTTAACTTCTTTTAAAAAAAAGCGCAGGAATCCCAGTAACCCAGTAAATCAAACCAACTCCACCCTTCTCTATTGATCTCATGATCTATATCTATTGATCTATTACACATCTATTAGATTGATTCAAGTCAAATTTTCTATTAAAATTGTTATCGTATTACATTTCATTTACATAGCATAAAGCAGTAAATCAGTAAATAAAAACTTGCCTTCCAGACCACCCTCCTACCCTTCCAAACATAATCTAATTGATCAGTACATTATCTATGATCATTTATTCAAGTTTCTTTCTCTTTAGAATTAAATAAGTCTTTGGATTAAATAGGTGGAAAAGAAAACAAGTTTTTATTTTTTAAAGCGTTTATAAACAAGTGAAGACTACATAATCTTTACATATTAAATTATTTAGCATCAAATATAATTTACAAGTTCATTAAAGAAACATATTAAAAAAAAACATAGAATGAAATATAATACAGTAATACACCACCTAAATAAACTGATGGTTTGACTTTAGAAAACATCAAGTCTAACAACTTAACATTAATTATATTTTAAAAAAGATGTTACAAAATGATTACTAAACATACAACATCTAAATGCAGAGAGTCAAAGAAATATACAACATTATTTTTATTGTATATTGTAATCCAGTATCCATCATCCGTAACTTTCCGAGGAGAAGTATTGAAAATAAGTCCAGAGCGGTATCCAATTTCACAGAGCTAAGTTCATTACAGGCGAATACACTAAAATCTCTTTTCTTCGAATAAAACTGATAATCCTTCTTCATTCATCTTTATAATAATTCAAGATTATATTGCGTACTCTGTCAATCTCTGATGACATTGAGATGTCCAAAACACCAAAACTGATATTGAGGAGTCAAACTTGTTCCAAACTGGAACTTAATCCTAGCCATTTTCTTAGGCATATAAAGACTGATTACAGCATACAAGCGAAAATCAGCAATGTGAACTAGCATATAAATTACTGTTTTCAGCATAAATCTTGAGATCAACACCACCTGTACCGTTATCGCTGCAGGATACAGTATTGGCAAATAAATCGTAAAAAAGGACGCAACATTAGAATGTGAGCCTTCGTATATCATCTCATAATCACACCGTTATGTACCAATTCCACATGCAAACTATACCTCTAAGACCAGAAATGTGTAAATGTAAGGCGACTTCCATAGTTTCCAGAATAGGAATCGGTTCTAAAATTCCTATTATTACCTTCTGAGGTAAGCTGCCATTGACGATGTTAGGTATATTAACTGAAATCTACGTGGGTAAAGTCTTAAAAATTTTAAGTCTCAATTCTCTGATGGATATTCTTGCTGTATCATCAAAAGAATTTCTCATGTCCATATGTTTAAAGGGAGAAATTTTCACTTTACTACATAAGATAAAGCATCCTAATTTGAAAAATAGCTTTGCGAGCGGTATTTGCCTTAAAACGTTGCTTCTTTGAAATTAAGCGCAAATTAGGAGTAATCTAGTTAACCTGTACGGTGTCCACTCGTAGAAAAGATGTCATTCCTAGAGGAAGTATATCCACCGTACACGTCCATACATATTCAAAGTTTATTTTTAATAGCAGCATTGTCCCTATGTTTCTCTACATCTTTTAAATGTAATACCCACATGCTTGTAAATGGACTGTGTAGCATCTATTGTTTTCTTGATATATATTAGCATATTTTTAATTAGTCTCAAATAACTTACAGAATGCGTAACTTGCATCTAAAAATGATACCCTAGATATTTTCCTATTAAAAACACCTCATGAGTTTGATTTGAGACTATTGAATTACAAAATTTGTCTCCGAGGTGATACTAGTGTCGGGGCCTGGAGATTGAACCATCTTCGTTTAACTACTTAGGTCCTTCAAGATATAAACAACCACATTCCGAAGATCAAATATTGGCAAAGTGCCAGATTATTTGAATTCGAGAGTTAACATACTGTATTTGATGCTCGTGAACGGGGGTTAATACTAATAAAATTGATCACCCACACGTATCTTGTAGGATCACAGAAAAAAATCCAATTCGCTCTACCAGCAGTCGCTGGAGATGAGTAAAATGCCATCTGCATACTACAATCGTCTTGACTATAATGAGAGAGTATGTTAAACATTCCTTATATAAACGAAATAATGCAGATTATTATTATTTTATGTAAAAAGTACCACTTATCACTGATATTAGAGAGCAAACACATCAATACATTTCTTTAGTGGTCCCTTATTATTCCTCTTTAATGTTTTACGACCCACCTTACCACCTACCAGCATCTTGCGTCGATATTTTTCGTTTAACTATCATCAAAACATTTCATTGCCCAAAACAACGCTGAGTCACGTGTACAGCAACTACCGCGGGACGAACACCCCCCATAAATCCTGATGTGTTGATTCCCGTTCTGGCGCTTTTTTAGCAATTATTTACCCAATTTAAAACAGGGAAAGCTCACGAAATAACGAAGCAATAAATCCTCCTAAACCATACCCCCTCTGCATTCTTGTTCCCCTGAAGACTCTTTCTCTTTCCATTATATTATTATTATTTTACCGGAGCTTCTTCTTTATGGTGAGCTTTACACACTGCGTCCATTTGTTGAATGAGTATCGTTGCCTTTCACGTCTCTTATATAAACCAAGCTAAAACAGTTATGGGTCTTATCATACGTAAGTAAGTGAACATTAGGGAATGTTATTACCTTGCTCTCTTCAGGGAAATAAACTACTCTTAACAAAAAGAACTATAAAAAAAGTATGCTACAATACGGATAAACATAGGCCAACCTATCTTGAAACATCTTAATAGGCAAGCATACAAAATGTAATGAACTCTTGGTGTCATTTTTTGCGACATACTCTTCCATCTGTTGGTCATATAACGCATCTAGATCCTTAGAATTGTTTGAAATATTCCCGATATTTTTAATACATTGTATAAGTACCAATTACGAAACCCAACCTGATGCGCGGAAAAATAAATAAACCTATATTTCTTTCAGGTCACATGGCTCATGAGATTTAATGTGATTAACCAACTTTATCTTCAGTCTTTAACGGATTTATTAACAAGAAACACTAAACCTTTACATATTTGACTTCTTCAAATTTTTGTTTAGTCTATGAACACATCAGTAAACGATTTATAATGACCGTGCTCTAATAAATAATTTTCAGCGAAATATTCATAGGGTACGTTTTGTTGCAATATTAGTTAAGTTTTGTATACATTTTAAACATTATCAACATTTCTAAGTATCGTTAAACGCAAAATATAAACAGGCATTTCGTATATCGCGGCGAAAATTATAATTCACTTAATCCCTCATAATTCTCGATCCGAAATTAGAGAGTTCGAAAAAAATAACGTGATCTTTTCTTAAGATTATTTTATTCAGGATCACAGATCCATAGAATCGATGAAGAGCATCGTCGAAAAAATAAAATCTCACTTCTCCATAGGTTCACAAAGTTAAAGCAAAAATCATTGTATTTATAATTTCACTAAGCATATTGTATCAGTTAACTAATTAAAACTGCGCGAAGTTAAATCTGTTGTTTAATAATCCACCATATACACATGAACTGTGTCACAATATCTATAAATCACTTTTCCTTATTTTAATTCCTAATATTTTGTCTAATTATAAAATAATAACATCGATATTATCTCGATATATTTTGCCAAAAATCCTTATAAATATCTTCTTTCGAATTTCAACTTTACTTTCTTTGATTTTAATTAAATGTATATACAATTTTATTATGTTTACCCTTCTCTAAATCTCGCATTGATAGTCTGTAATTTTTTTGAACCCATCCTTAGACATCTCTGATTGTTACACACCTGTTAAAAAACCTTCATCAGACCTATTCTCTGTCTTCGTTCACCCGATTTCATAAAAAATATCTCCCACTTTTCATGATAACACATACTCACCACTCTCAACATATATTTATACCGATACTTTATCAAACCTTAGTTACATTTTTACAATTAATTTGCGCTCTAAAATTTAGTGATTAAGAAATAATTATACTACATTAAAAAGAGTTTTTTGCACCATCTCTAACTAGAATTGATCCTAATTTTCTTTATAGGATAATGATCTAATATATAAAATTATAATCAGATTATAAAACAAAACTAATTATTAGAATGTATTAATCAATTATATTTATTATTATATTCATTTCATAGGAGAACATGTTTTTCACAACAATAATGACACATATTGTGTCATTCTTTCTGTATCTTAATATTAAAATCACCAGATATAATCCAAATATATTCAGCTAAATATATAGTCAAAATTTATAGATCACTCAAAAATAACCCAAATATTAATTCATATAATACTCTCCTTTATACATATGTCTTTTTTCTATGAAAAACCTTCCTATGCAAATCTTCAATAGACATACAATCTGACCACATTCATTGAGATATTCTATTTTATTCTCTCTCACAAATATTGACATGATTACTACTCACATATACCTCACGGTGAAATTACAATTAATTGACCTTTATCCTATAAAATGCACTTAATAACAATATATAACTAGATGAATTCCTAACAATCTACATCAAGAAAAATATTAATATAAGTACCCCCAATATTGTAACATACTTATGTGACTTATTATAATATTATCTACTATTCATCAACAATTCCATACCTTGTATATCTAAGAGCTATAGCAGTTATACAGGATATAATATGGAAAACTTTTATCCTCTTTTAAGTTAATTAAAATATTATATAACATTACCTTCCCCATTTAATAACAGAGTTTAGTTTCCAATTCTACATTATCTTAAATTATATAGATAATGTGAAACTTTCCGAACAAACCAGAATAATCTCATTACCTAAAATAAAACAGAAACGTCTATTCACAACCTTACTAAGTAAAATTATTATACAACTATCTATTAAACCTCCCTTCACACTTTCCATGAACCCCATATAACAATAATAAAAATAATAAAAACAAAAGTTCTACATTGTCGCACTTTTATCGTAGAGATTAGCCCATAAAATTTCAAAACTGAGACGCACATATATATAAATTTTCATAATGTCATAAATTATCCTGTTTTAAAACTCAATTATTATAATGTCCTATATACCTAAAACAATATTTTGAATATAGATTTATATAATCTATAAAATAAAAATCATAGGTAGTAACTAAAGAATTCTACACTAAACGAGCATAAAAGATAAAACTACATAATATAACTAATGTTAAAAGATAGAGTATAAACGCACAAATAGTTTAGAGAAACAGAAAGTCAAACATGTTTTTGATAAAATCTTTGTTCATACATTTATTAATGAAACAGACGAAGATTACTTCTCACAAAACTACAGTTAGGACATACATTTAATTCTAGCCATGATAAGTCAAAAAAACAAACTAATTTGACAATTTATCAATAAAAACAGCACTAATTGATATACACCTTGAAAACTAATAATATATACCAAAATTCTCTCTTATACATCTTATTGATAAATCTTAGAAGAAGCATTTCACATAGCGAAAGAGAACATTATAAGTTAATCTTCAGAATCTGACTGAGAGTTTAAATACTTATCTCCCATTCCAATGCCCACATCTTCACATAATAAACCTTATAGTATCCAATAATGCAACTACATATTTCGAAATATCGTTTGAAATAACATATTTCACAGAGCAAATATAATCCAGCTGCCACTCTATTAAATGTCTATCATCCTAATCGAATAAAATGAAATAAGCCTTTAAAACCCGTATAATTCATATAATATCTCATTAGATAAATATATGTATTATAATACTATGAATTACACCACATAATCCTTAATGATCATATAAGATCATAATTCAGGTACCCTCATACTTTATTCTCAACTATAATAACTAGGACCTAACTTGACACCTAGCACATCTATATACAATTTAAAAACAGTGATCTCTATCATCTTATAGCCACACTCTTTCAAACTATTCTAATAAAATTCTACTTTAATCTAGCATTTTTGAAATATTTACAATTCATAAACTCACATCCTTAATATTTTATCAATATGCATAGCAAAAAAAACCGTTATAAAACACTCCACATATCTATAAATTTACCAATATACATTTGCTAAAGTAATTGAAAAATTTAGGATATAAAAGTCTCTTGAATTTATAATGCATGTCTATATAACTAAAATATGATATATCTAACATTCAAGTCTATGAAAATAAGGTAATAATAATAAGAAAAAAGGCCTCTTATCGATATTAGAAATTAATACATAAGAATTCAATCATTCTATTATATTCATAAAACATCAACAAGAATAACTCTCGAATGAACTTACAAAGTTAAGAAATAAGAATATTCTATCACAAACTCTAGCGAGTTACTAAGTATTAAATCAATACCATAGGATAATAATACTCATTAATGAATGTACGGTCACTATCTTTAGTATACGCTGTTACACGTAGAAACTTATTTATTTAACATTCACTGTTTTCCGCTTGTCATAATTGCTTTCTTCAATGGGAGAAACACGATTAATTTCTTTTTCCATAATACTGATAAATTAAACCCGAAATAAACTCGCAATTTAAACCGATTAAAGCAAATAATTATAATACACCATGACTTGAACAGTTAAGTAGAAAAATGCCAACTACTATTCTACTGGTTCTTTAACAAAACTTGTATAGATGGAAAAAGTGTAAGAAAAGCGTATTTAGAAAACACGATCTATAACTCCTTCGTTTTTATTAAAAATCAGGCTTCTCACAACTAATAAGACTTCAACATTGACCAAAGCTAAAATATTACATAGATAATAGTCGAAATTCAATTATCAAACGCAGACGTTCACAACTTAAGCACCCATTCACAACTGTATAAATAGAAAATACCAACTTTGTCCCTGTCTTTATTGAAAATTTGTCATATCCAACATGAAAACCATATCAAGCATATTACATTGAAATAACACAAACTTCATATATCTGCCTTAAAATTTAGTAAAATCTATATTTTGCTAAGAAGGGTTACCACAAATTTATATCTATAATATGAGAGTATTGATACTTTTGGAAAAGAAGGTCATGATATATATATCTATATCTATTAAGAGTTACTAAAACATTTTCAGTAGTCATACTTTCAAAACTCTATGAATAAATAAAAGATAGAAATGCAGACGGCACACCACTTTTAGATTATTAGTTATCTTAATAGTTGTAATCACTTCACTAAGAAACTAGAAGGATATCTCTCTAACAAACATTATAGAGATAATATCTTTCAGGATAATAACGCAATATAATCTTTAAGCAAATATTAGCAAGATTAGCAATATAAAAACGTCAAGTTAAGACACCTAACTATTAATAAATTCTTTTTTTCTGCTTTTTGAAATAATTACATTATCACATCAAACTAATCGCATCACTATCTATTATCATATGAGCCTGAAAAATACCGTTAAACTTCCAATCTATATACTTTACAAAATAATTTTCCAAAATAGCATATAAATTTATATAGGAATAACATATCGTACTTTAAGAGTTCTAAAATATAATTATGTCATGATACCTCACGCATATTATCTTTATTTTAAAGGTTATAAAAAGAATTGAGGAAAATATATACATACTTAAAATGAGATTTAAAGGATATTTTAATCATTAAACAAGTCATGTAAAATAAGCATATTTATCCTCACCATACTCAATAGGCAAATATCATATCGTCAAAATATAAATATTATTAAAACTAACAATAATAATGAAGGAAAATTTTCAATTAATAATAAACACACTATAAATCCTATTTCGGACTATCCGGAATATATGAAACTACATTCTTTGTCAATCATAAACTTTTAATTCACCTAAAATATTCTAATTACTATGTTGGGTCTTTTAATAAACTACTTAAATCATCTAATATTTCTAGTACATCCCTTGAAACTATCTAAGCACCTCAGTTCCAAGATCTTACTATACTATAATTTCCTCAGACAAAGAGTTGTTGAATCAGTAATTGATAAACAGAACTCTCTAATTTTAAGAGAGTGAATATTATTTTCTGAACTTGAGGCGATTCGCATTTGATGAGTGTGTCGGAAATATTTTGTGGAGCGAGGCTATGATATTAAGTGTTGTGCTGAACCTTGAACCAAGGACCAAATATTTTATAAAGTAGGAGTTGCCGAGCTAGGACCACTTAAATTTTTACGACCTCGCACGCATGAAACATAATATTGAATGAAGAGTTTATAAAAAATGAAAAATAATCTGTGGTCATTTCACTCTTGAAATAATATTGTTGAGTTTCATGTTTTACTTTATAATAAAAAAAAATGAAAGCTTATTTTGGGCAAGTTTTTGTATTTGTAATTCACAATATTTTTCTTGTAATTTTACTTGACAACAATAATAATTTAAAGAAAAACTTTTAAATTAAAAAAAATATGATCATGATCATTTTAATATTTTTTTTTCTTTTTTTTCAGATATCATTTGTAATATTTTTTTTTATTTTTTTTCAGATATCATTTGTATATATTTATATATACGGAATTAACGTAATACTTCTTGAAAGGTGCTAATTATTATTATTATTATTATTATTATTATTATTATTATTATTATTATTATTATTATTATTTTTATTGGAATTGTCGGGCAGAACCACGGTAACCCCTATTTTTATAAAAATCAAAGCATAGACTCTAAATTAGTTGTAATGAAACATCTAAAAAATATATATAAATGACTGAAGTCTTCTAGAAAAAAAGTTATAGAACCGTAAATATATTAAATAATTGCTATAGGGTTTTAATTATATTCCAACTGACCATACCTTTGTCTTATTGCACAGTAAGTCTTGGGCGACAATACAAACCGCGAGGAAAATTTATCACACTTTAGGGAATATAGGCTAAACAAAGAAGACTTATGAAGCAGATTTTGGAAAGTACAAAACTTAAACCTTTATGGAATTTATATTTATTATTTATTTATGTATTTATTTATTTCATGCTTAATTTTGATTTCTCAAACTATGTATCTATGAGCTGAGAAATCCACTTATTGCACTTGTGTAATCGAATTCAAAGTTGCCCAACGTGTTTGTGTTAATGATATAAAATTATTTTTAATCCATTTTTAAACAGTTTTGAAGCTAAATTTTCATTATTAGAATTTTTTGATTATATACATTTTTTTTTCAAGTTCACACCACACCTCACGGGCATATCCCTATTCTAGGGGGGGAACTTCTCTAGGTATTTTCTACCTAGGATCAAAGAGTAGGGGTCGAACCCGGTCCCTTGCCATGCGACTCTGTCGCTCTACCGATTGAGATATATATATATATATATATATATATATATATAGTATATATCGACATCGATCAAAATGTATATAATATATATATATATATACTTATTATATTATAATATATATATATATATATATATATATATATATATATATATATATATATATATATATACTATATATTATATATATATATATATATATATATATTGTACAGCAACATCGGCACATACAGGTTATGGCTAGGTTTTGGGCAGCGTCTATCCACACAGCCGGCCGCAGTAGAACTTGGTTTGGTTAAGTTTTCTTGGGGTCGTTAGAGGGAACGCTAACAAACCCAACCAAACTTAACCTAACCCTACCTTGCTCTATCTACTGCAGGCAATTATTCCCAATGCCTGTTTGGCATCGACGTTGCCTTGAACCTCCTAACCTGTACGGATTGACGTTGCCGTAAACCTATTCCTAACCAGTTTGGATCAATGTTGCTGTACATCTAATTTGGATGATTTTTTTTCGATAAATGCCGATCAGATTCAAAAACAGTTATCATATTCCTGATTAGTGAGTGTCTATGAGAATTCACTTTTTTTTTTTTTTTTTTTTAAAAAAAAAAAACATTTTAATTTTTTTACCCCCATAAAGTGCATATTATTATCATTATTATTATTATTATTATTATTATTATTATTATTATTATTTTTTTTATTATGATTATTATTATTATTATTATTATTATTATTATTATTATTATTATTATTATTATTATTATTATTATTATTATTATTATTATTATGGCCAAGCATATGGTCACCCTCGGCCGATCCAGCTGTTTGGATATGTTCGATCAAGATACACACTATGCGGTGGGAATGTGGGCGTGCCCCATTCGTGTTGCAGATACATCGCAGCTTGGATTGCCAAAGGAACATCTCGTTATTCGTTTTCTAGAAAATTCTGGTACACTTCCCCGTAAGAGGACCATTAAACACATCTTCACTAATAAAGCAGATTTCTAATGATACCGCACCACACGTTAACAGAAAATCTGTGTTGAAAGTTGATTTCAACACTGGCATGAGTATTATTATGAGCCCATACATGATTATTCCTATTATTATTAATACCGTCACTTGTAAGGTTTCACTCATCGATAAATAAATTGCATGTCGGATGTTCGGGATCAACAAGAATTCATCGGGAAAATTGTAGTCGTTGGTCGTAGTCGTCCTGTTGAAGATGTTAAATTCTTTGTACATGGTACGGATATAATACGCCAGCGTGCAATGTTCTCCACACAGTAGTGCGAGGGTTTCGAAGACCTGCAGAAATTCTGCGGGTGCTAAATCTAGGACTGCGTTGTACCGTCTGAAGGATATCTACGTGTTCTAACCGAACAGGCACCCTCTCTGAATGTATTTGAAATGATCCACTTTGCAAATTTATTTTTATTATTTTTCCTCTTTTCCTTCAAGATAATAAAATATCATTTTCATTATTAAAAGGAACTAGTATTAATTAAGGCTATTCAAAACCATTGCCAGAGAGCCAGAGTGGTGTAAAAATGCCGGATCTCTGGTTCATCACTATTTAAAAGTCAAATTTTGAAGTTTAAGACCAAAAACACAGTTGGGTTTTTGGGTACAACCCTGATTTTATTAGAGAGTATTTTCAACATATAACTTTTTTAAATTATAAAGAAAAACATTTTACTTTTATTATAACTTACTAAAAGTCACATTACCTTTAAAAATACAAATATAAATATACTGAATATCTAAATCTAATAAGTGAATATTTACAGAAAATTCTCCATTAGGGAAAAGGTTCATCAACCATGAGTTTTGAACCCATATCTCCATGGTTCATCACTTAATTTAGTTGAATCCTATCCCAGTAGCCTTCCGAGTTCCTCGTATCCTATCTCTGTGTTTTGATTTATAACTATTATATTCTTCAAACATACAATGTAACCCACCTGTGGATGTTTGAGATCACATTTTCTCCCAGGTTACATTTCTATATATATATTGTTATTTAATTAGATCATACTTATTAAGATAATATTACTACAACTTTACATATATTGTTATCGCAAGTTAAGTAAAATATTACAAACCACAAAATATATTTAATAAAGTAGTCCTACACTCTCTACTATATATTATATATTCTCTCTCCAAGACTGGATAATATGAGTTGTAATATTATTAATATAAAAATTATAGTAATAGGTATAAGGGCTACTACTATCTACTCATAAATTATACTCTCGTGGACATAGTATTACTGTTCGTTACCTGTGCTCGAATCGTGTTAACATTTAGAATAATCAGAATAATAGTGTATGAAATATAGCTCGAATTTACATTTGTCATGGAAATTTTGCAAAGAAGAGCTAGGAAATGAAGGTAATTAACTTTAACGAGTTTAATTTTAAATTTAGAGAAGCAACTTTTAAAGAATCAGGCATGAATATATATATGGATATATATTGTCAGGTATATATATATTTATTATACCGTAATTTTCATAGTATACAGTATAACCTAAGTATGTAAGAGAATACATATTACTATAAACGATTATGTATTTCTGTTATCAATTATGTGTGAATATTATATATATGTAGAGTATATAATACTAGAAATATAATTTGTTCTTCATACATATAAGTGTATGACTGCATATAGTAAGTTAAATTCCTATTTTCTTTGAATATCTTATGTGATATCAGAATATTAATAAATCATCAGTGGGAAAGAAGTACTTTAAATGTAGTTTGTTGATTCCCTGGGAAGAAAATTAGTGTAGTCCATAATATATGGCCTAATATGCTTCTATTGTTAAATCATGCGAAATATAAAGAGACATTATTTAATATAAAAAACAAAATAATAAAAAAAAAATATTGAGTATTTTTCTCTCCATAATATGATATTCTTCGTGATAATATTAGTTATCTGCCATCTTTATCAGAAAAACAACCAACGACATATAATCAAAATGATTGGAATCTAGCGTGTAAAGCTTATTATACCGAGAATTAATTGTTGAGAGAAGAAAAGACTTTCTTGGGTGGCATCGAGTTCCGACGGGGGGAAATGGAAGATATGTAGAAACCGTGGGGATATTCATTATTCCATACCACTCGTGATAGGGAGGGCTCGGAGGGAACCCCGCGACACACGCAAACAATATTCAAAGAGAACTGGATGTTTAGGTTCCGAGTAGTACCCTCCCGGAGGGGTGTGTGCAATAGATATACCGCTGTACATATACCCCCGAAAAATAGAGACCTCGAATATGAACTCCTGTATTATACTCCTTACCTACTTCTTTGCTCGAGAGTTTGACAACCTTGAGTATATCTTATAAGTATAATTTAATAAAAATATATTCTGAAATGACGGGTCGTAAAACAGTTTTACACTAGTTTTATTTATATGTGTTAATTGAAGAATTCTATTTGGTCTCGGCATGGTACATACTCCCCTTAAATTTTAGTGTTTTAATTGATATATATTTTCTTTTTATATTATGATGATTATATTTGTTAATTATATTAGTAAAAAAAAAAAGTTCTCAAATTATAATAAAAAAATAAAAATCTCTCACATCAAATATTCTGATCTGGTTTTGGGTTCGTCGATTTAAATAAAAAGGCAAATTTATATCATGTCCGTTACTCTCATATAGTCTTACAGTGCCAATTGATAATGGAGCAACTCTCGACGAATATAATAATAGGAGGCGTGAAGTAATTTATTTATTTTTCTCTTATAATGTAAACCTGTCACACTCTCTATATGTGCATAGACGTATATACATTTATCTATATCTGATCTTCAATGAAGATGGTAAATCTTGTGGAAATTTGCATTAAGTGATTATATATAAGTGAACTGTGTTTTAGACGTACTGAACAAATAAATACGTCTTTCAAGACCATATATATAATCATGTCACTCTACGAGATTTCATAATTTCTTTCTTATTCTTTAATTCAAATGTGAACTTCGTATCGATTAATTTCGTGTCAAAATTTAGTCTATATTGAAATGCATTTCATAGATTTTAAATATTATTTTTGCATCTTATCCTGCATACATCAACAAAATCATGCATACATCAACAAAATCATGTCTTATGGCTCGCTATTTTAATATTTACTTTTAAATTTAAACAGAGAAAATTCTTCATTGAAATAAAAAATTATTGTTTTTTTATAAATTCCTGCGCCTATTAATATTATTCTCGTCCAGAATCAATAAAACAAAAACATTTCTAGGCGCCTGTCTTCTACGGAATCATTTCTATTCTTACAAATCCACAATTATTATCATATTTAAGTATTTACTACCTATAGTAGAGTTAATATATATATTATTGTTAATAACTACTACATTTAAGAGTAAAAATAAGATAAGTAAAATTGGTATTATAGGGAGTGAATAATAAAATATTCGCCTCAATATATACACGTGTTTGGGAGTCCTAAAAAGTAAGGTTAAATGTTCTAGTTTCCGATCGTATATATATATATTATATATTTATTATAAGTTTTATATATATAGTTTGTAATATTAATATTTGGTATTGTAGTGTTACCCATACAAATTATAGAATCTATATTACTATATTAATATATATATATATATAATAAATATAATATTATATTATAATATATTATTATAATTATATATATATATATATTATATATATATATATATTAATATATATATATAATATATATATATTTATAGAGAGAGGAGATTAAAATTTTACATTTCGTTACATTTTATATTATATATATTTTCTATATAAGTTTTTCACGTTAGGTTTTCGCAGTTTTATAATATATGTGGTGAGGCAGTCTTCCCTTTAGCCTTAGTCCCTTCAGTGCTTATTATAAATTCGCCTTATTTCGTAAGTGCATAAAACAATTTAAGGTCAGTGGATATAATTATAAACCCCATATAGATCTATTATAAAGAAGTACTATTTAGCGTAGTCTCTCTTTAAGTATTTTTTTTTATAGAGTGTGTTGACTCTCGATTTTTTTATTTCTTTGTATGTAAATTCAATATTATTAACTAATAAATATTTAGTATGATGTTGTTTTTGCTGTTTTTAGTATATTAAATAAGTATATTACTTTTTATTTACTTTATTAAGCTTTTAAGTATTGCTGTTGGTCTATATCTACCGTTATTAAGTGTATAATTGCATTATTAATTTTTATAATACTCTAATCATAAAAGTATAAATTTAATTTTCGAATGAAGAAAGTATTTTGAGTTTGAATATTATATAATTATATATTACAAATTAATCACATTCCTGTTTCTTCATGTAATATAATTAAGTAATAATATAAATTAAAAACTTAATAATAGTAGATAAAATAATTGTGATAGGATAATAAGATAAATTTATGAATATAGAATTATAATGAGCTACGCAAGCTTGGTCGGTGTTACTCGACTCTAATAATAACTGACATACATTTTTATATAAGGTAATTTTATTATAATGTTTTATGTAATTATATTATATATAATATATATAAATCAAATTGGTATATATTAATATATATATATTAATATATAATAGCGAGAATATGTTAAAATGTAATAATATATTTGTAATATATTGATAAATTTCTTTAATGAGATAATATTTTATATTTAAAATATTATATATGTGGCGTGCCTTATAATTATCTTTTCTTAAAACCCCTAATCTTAAATTAATCCCGCTTGGTTTATGAAGACAGTTTAAACCCCAACTACTAAATATTACATATATAAATAAAAATGATGAAACTGTTATTAAAATATTTTTTTTACTTATTATTTATTATTATAACAATACTACTGTTAAATAAGATAAAGACTTTTCTTTCATCTGTGACCCATGTCTATATACTGGTTTTTACTCCTATATTTCGCCATAAATTTGCGAGTCTCCGCAGTTATGCATAGTAATAGTGCGACATTATACCTATTCTTGAAATATCTTTCGCATAATTATAGATATTACATGGTGGTGAATAAGTGTACGTAGGAAAAATTATAACTTTATACTCATGATAGTTGTGAATATTATATCTAGTATATAGATAACTTTAATTTTCATTGTTGGCTCAGCCTTGTAGAACGTTATGTTGCAAATACTTTACATTTTAAATTCGTTATATTTGGGTTACAGAAATATAATTTTTTAACTCTCACTAATATTCTCACTTTCTCAAAAATTTATTTTACTAAATATATGGTATTATATATATTATTTATAGAAAAACGTGTGTGTTGGTAAATAATGCACTCTCATATTTCAATAACACTATTAAATACTAGTATATTTATATCCTTTACATAAAATACTAATATTTCAGATATTTATGTAATTAGGTAGAAATATTTTACCTAATTTATTCTTTTCCATATATCTAATATCTCTAAAACCTATATCAATAAGACTCACTCTCGGCTCGAAAAGAGAATATATATCGTTGGAAATCCGTGGTGAAAGATATAGTGTGCGATAGTGAAGAGTATCAATGATATTTTTTGGAAAAAAAAAATAATAATAAAGTGTCAGGGTAATAATAGAGACACCATAATTGGCTTTTTATCTCCGCGCCGCAGCGCCGCACTAAGAATATATAAAAATTATATTGGAGTAACTATTATATTATTTGATATAAGATATAACACTTCGTGAGGTTTCAACTCTGATAGGCGGCTCGCATGCCGCTGGGGTATCGGAACTAGTGAGTATGAGGCAACAGATATATATCAACATCATCGCGCCTTATTGTGGCTGGAACGTGGCGTACAGAGGCGACTTCTCCATCCTTGCACACCGCCAGGGAATTACAATAAAAGAGGCGTCGAGAGGCTCTCGATAGAACCCTGCCTCGTCGTAGTGGTGCTTTAGCTAGACATTTTCTAGGTCTTCCTCCACTTCCGTAGGGTTCTCACGTGAAGGCCAATGGTGATACGCACGCACTTCGCACTCCTTCGCTGAGTCGATGGCGGGTGTATGATTTAATTTCTATATATATATATATATATATATTATTAATAACCTTTTTTATGTTTGACATAAATCCTCCTTTATATAGTATAAAAAAAAATATAAGCGAGTTGAAAATGAAATACAGTGAATAAGTATCTCTATTTTTTATTTATTCTGATAAGTTTAACTCAACTAATAATGGTCTCTTTAATATATGTGCGTGCTCTAAATCATATTATTATGCGGTAAATAGTTGAAGTTAACTAATAATTTTTTATTAATTTTATCTGTATTGTGATATTATTTTATATATCCATTAATATTAACAAATCTTAAAAATTTAACCTTGGGTCTCATTTTATGCCTTAGTTTGCTTAATAGCTATTGTTAATGTTTTTTTTTTTTTTTTTTTTTTTTTTTTTATATATATTTTTTTAATTACATTTTCCGCACTTAAAATGTTCGCTTATTTCAAAAATGTTTTCTCGAGAAACTGAAAATTCACTTGTACATGTTTGACAACGGAGAAAGAAATTGAAACTTTCGCCTTTTTTTTTTCTACTAATTATGTCACATTACGTAAGATTATATTTGCAATAGACGTCATACAATATAAATATTATCTATTAATCGTCACGATAGTACAATAATATAAATGTGGGATATTATGCAATATATTATAAAATTATAATACTGTAGTTTTTAATGTTTTGAACAAATTTCGTATATGTACTTACACTCTCACATTTCGGTGCTGACAGAAACATTCTTGTCAGAGAGCGATCAAAATATTTTAAAAGTAATTATAATATTATAAATAATTTTTAAGTTTTTTTTGTTAAAACAAGTGAAGCTACTTTTCGCTCATTTTATGGCGTGTTTTTTTATTTTCTTTAAATTTAATTTACTAATTCACATTAAAATAAAAAATTGTTTTTAAATTTTATCCGATATAATAATTCGAATATACAAGTATAACATAACAAAGTTCATAACATAGATAAAGTTAACATAATTTTAAGTATTTGTATTATATAGTTATATTATAATAATATAACGGGGCTTATAAAAAGAAGACCAAGAATATATAACTACCTACTATTATATTTTATTGTATATAATATATTGATAATATGATTACTAATTATTACAACTACTTAAGTTATGTTATATTTGTTATGATTGATATTTTTTTTTATTTATCTACTCATATTTTATATATTAATAAATTTATAATATATATATATATACATATTATCTATATTATTATAAAACTTAATAAACAACTTCATTATATTACAGTAATATATATATTGGTTAAATATTTTTGTTGTATATTATATTTATTATTAATTTTTATTACTTATTTTCATTATATATGATTACTTAGTTGATACATCTATAAAAAATCTTTATCCCTTTCCTTTGACAATTATTGCCGTTTTTTGTCTTTTATTATTTATGTCCACTCTGCAAAATTGTTACAATTGTCATGTTACTAGATTTTAGTTTATATGTAGTGTGCCACGTTTTTGATGATACCCGAGTTTTTGTAATAGAGAATAAAAATTTACTTGAGCTGTTACATATGTGTCCCTTGTGAAGACAACATTGTTTTTTTTTTTTTATGGCGATAGAATAAACAAAATTGTTTAAGTTCATTAGTTATATTGTGTTGTGATTTAGAACTCGTCTTTCTGAATATCATTCTTTGTAGAAATAATAATCCCTATAATATATTTTCTGATGGAGATCGGGACTCCCTGTAATAAATCGATTCTTTTTAATATGTTCTTCTGTGTGAAATATTACTAGTTTCATATTCCCCTTATGTATCAGTTTGTATGAATTTTTTTTTATCTATCTTATACATACTTGTTTCACCCCTTTCTTTGTGGGTTTATTCTTGTAGATGTGAGCAGAACCAAGTTATTCTTGTAGTTTCTCTCTGCAATTTCTATTATGGTCTTAAATTTTTCTTGTAATGTTCTCTACATGTTTGTTGTCGTTATTCCTTTATGATAACCAGGATGGGCTTGATGTCTTCAGGTAGTGTTATGATATACCATAAATCAAAGTTTGGTGAGAGCCCTAAATTCACTATTCGTGCTCGTGGAACTACTAGGTTAATGGCTATGTTTCTATAATTTGAATTGTGATTTCATGTAATCTTTCCGCGTTACTTTCTACGCTTCATATTTCAAGGAGAATTGGCATATAGACTATCGGCTTAGTAATTCATTCGGTAATTAGCAAGAAGTCACAGTTAACAGAAAAGCTAGTTATTTCGCGCTCTAGGGGTATTGTAATTATTAGTTTTTTTTTTTTATTTATTGTCACAAGACAGATCAATAAGGTTCTCTTCTTCCGCATCACCAAAAATTTAGTAGAGCGGTTGACTTGCAAGAAGGAATTAATAGATATTATTTAGTGTAACATTATTTTTCTATTGTCGGTAAGCATTCTTACCCAGTCAATTGTAGTTCTTTTCATTTGATGTTGTGTTTGGAACCCATTTATCGTCTTTTTATAATTATTTTCTCGGTTTAGTTGTTAGGTTAATTAACAGTGAATTAAAACAAAAGGTTCATTCACCATAAATTTTGATTCTTCTCCATCTAGCTAGAGGAAAAACAAACGTTTTTCCATGTACTCGATTTAAGATTGAGTGCTCATAAATGAATTATGTTAGGGCCAAATTTCATAAAATTCAGCTCTCTATGCCTAATGAACAACTACAGTTCCTTTGATCCCTTATTTTGAAGGGATAATGCATCATTATTATTAGATTTATAATTAAATTAACCTAACCGTTTATAATTGATTGATTATAAATAATTTATGGCTCATTAATGTAGAGTGAGTTGTAGGAATGTATTTGGTGAAATTAATTCTTTGGTTCTACTCCAAAGTTACTACTAACATCACGCAGTCAGCGCGCCTGTACACGCGAGAGTAATTCGGTACAGTTGAGTAGTATCGAGCCTCCTGTTTTCGCGGACTCAGTATGTGTCTTTTTGCAAAAGAAGACCATCCTCATAATAAGAACGTTACTTTTCTCTCTTGGTCTCATCCCTCCACTTCAAATATAGGTTTTTATATTATGTATATATATGTGAGCTCGAGTTGTTTTGTTCTGAAAAAGACTTATTGCAAAAAAATCCTACTATCATACAATATAATACCCATAATTTAAAACCTGCTCACTGTATTTAAAGAGTAACGGATTTCCATGGAGACTCATAGTTTCAAATTTGCCTAATTTAGAAATTATTTTGTCATTCCGCATATGTTATAGCTTAACACATGTGCTGGGAGAGATTTTTGTACCATTCCTTCTTGAACTGCAAAGTTTCAGTTCACTATCAGGGAGAACCCTC
>JABUQX010074634.1:0-12500 GCA_015478945.1 Trachelipus rathkii | reverse complement strand
TTTTTTCTCTCCTCCTCCTCCTCCCTCTTCTCCTCCTCCTCCTCCCCTCCTCCTTTTCCCTCTCCTATTCCTTTTTTTTCTTCTTTCTTCTTTCTTCTTCTTCTTCTTCTCTCCTCCTCCCCCCTCCTCCTTCCTCTCTCCTTCCTCTCCTCCTCCTCCAGCTACAAAATTTTAGTAAGTGAATAACCCTAATAAATAAAAGAGAAGCCCACATAGTCCTTTTTCTATCTATTAATGTATGAAAAATTCAATGTTATGAAGAAGGGAACAATTAATTATTGATTACGCTTGAGAAGCGTTCCCTGGCACTGAGCCAAAAAGCTTTTGACTTCAAAGAAAAAAGAGAATTACTTATCGTACATTAGTAGTCTATTGAAAAGCATTTCTTATAATAGTTTTATTCAGTAAATTAATAACCTCCTGAAAAACTAATACTTAGAAATAAACAATATGTTAAAAAAAAAAAATACCTTTTATTACATCTAAAAAATTAAACATATTCAGAGTCCCAAAAAAAAAAAATGAATTCCTGCTGATACTATGATACCGATATGCGACTTCCTCCGAAAATCGCTACCAAATAAATGTTTTAAGTTTATTTGGACCATACCAAAACCAAAAAAAAAAAAAAAAAAAAACAAAAAAAAATAATAAGTAGTAAATCATACATAAATTTAATTAGTGATAATACACCACAAACAGCTAATATAAAATCGAAATAATATTAATTCTTAAAATCCATCTACTCCAAAAATCTTGTTCAAAACTCAAGAATCATAATAAATAAATAAATTTTAAATAATATAAAAAATTTAAATAGCGATTAACTTTCAATCACATTCGCGCGTCAGTTTAAAATACGGTGATAATATAAAAAATTGGTATAATTCATAACTGATTTAACTTTGAGGAGAGGGGCAAAACATTTATTTAAAGTCTCCAAAGTTAACTCTTGATAAAAAAATTTTGCCATGACCCTGAGGCGACTTCATCCGAAGGTCACCTTCAAATAAGGGTGTTAGACTTATTTGAAAATGTGATTTCAAAAGAAAATATAAATTTATAATAATTCTAATAATAAAAACTTTTTGCCAACAGGGCTTTTTCCCCCGGGACATAGCTACCCAAATTAAGGTAAAGGGAAATAATAATAATAATATAACTTACTTTTCCATCATTGTCTAAAAATATTTTTATATATAAATAGCTTTCACTTTTCCCATGGAGTCTCCAGTAAAAGAATAAAACTTAATAATAATAATAATTATATAAAAAAAATCTTTCACAACACCTATTCATTCGCGTTCAAAAGAAAATATATCTATTAATAATAATAACTAAAAAACATTCACAACACATATTCATTCAAGTATTAGGTCCCACGAAAAACGCGGAGCAAACCAGAATGCTAGTATTAGCCTATATCGCCGAAAAACGATTAGGCCTGTGATTACTACCAAACATGATATTGTGGTAATTTTGTTTTTAACCAAACCTTCCCTAAATTGAACTTTTTCCTGAAAGTTGTGCAGATTTGTTAGGAATATTAATAATATAGTGCAAGAAAAAGGACTCACCAGTTGCATTTTGACACGCATAAATATTTGGGGAAGTGAAACAATACCACATGTTATCAGAACTCACGCATAGAAAGTGATTCTCATGGAGTAGTTTGCCGGACTTACGTCCATAACGTGTGGAAAATAAAAGGGGGTGGAACAGTTGGTTATTCCCTTTAACAATTGGGGAAAGGTCTCTCTTTGAAAGATATTACGTGGGGGGGAGAAGAGGGAAGGGGGGGAAAGCATCGGGAAGACGCTTGCGAGACAATGAAAAAGAGGGGAAGGGAAATGAAGGGGGGGGGGGGGGGGTTGAGATTTATCTATATATATTTTTTTTTTATATATTTAAATAAAAAAATTTTAGGCTTTAAGGAAAAGTAAGTTTTCCTTCAAAATACTAGAAAAAATTACATTTTTGTTACGTAAGTTATCATAGCCGAAGAAAGTTTCTTTATTAAACGAGTTTTGGCAGACGGGTGTTTGAATTTTAGATGGGTTCATTAGCGTGGATACCAGGGATACACTGGTGAAAGTGGTTTAGGTTTGGTTTGTTATAGGGAGGGCTCTCTGGAAGACGGTTGTGTTTTTCTGTAACTGCGAGTACTCGGTCACTACGAAGGGCTTGCCGGAGGAAGCTGCAGGAGCGGATTGAATCGGACGGAAGAGGTGAGAAAACAAAAAGAAGTCTTAGATAAAAGTGTAAATTCCTACCGTACGAGGAGGAATAACAATTAGAAAAATGGAAAAAACCAAGTAGATAAAGAATCAGTAGAATGTTGATTAATTCCTGAGTCCGTAAAGTTTTGTTTATGTTATCTAACGAAGCGTCCCAATGTGGATGAATAGATTTTAATTTCAACTCTTCTGAAGTGAAAAGACTGCTTAATTTTGGAAGGAAGTCATTGAGATGTCTCTTAGTGTGTTCCAGAAACTGAGAGTGCCTTGAAAGCCAAGTTGGTTCCTGCAAGAGAGTGTGTGAGGCTGGTATTGAAAGCACGTACGTTTTCAACGAGGATACCCAGGGTGCATCCTTGGCAGAGAGGAGAATAATGCACCCAGTGGCTCCCCTAAATTTGTGCTGTCATTTAGTTCGTGGCAAGAGATCGATGCTGTAGTATATGGAGAAGGAAAGGAGACTTTACAAGTATAGTCTCAACTTTAAGGAGTGTAAGGTAGTACTGGTAAGGTAGATATCCATATATAATTACAGGAATGTACGTTGGTTTAGAAAGTATGGCTCTGGACAGATACAAATCTGCATATCTATTTATGTATAAGACTTTGAAGGAAAGCAAAATGTAATTCTATCGTTTGAGTGCTTGCAAATATTCTTCTGACAAGACTTGTCGCTGTTAGGTAAATCCTTTACATGTTTTATGGTTTAAAAGAGAAGTCAATATGGATAGGGGTTTATTGCAAAGTATTGATTCTTGGAATAAGTTTAAGTCTTCATTGAAAAGATGTTGGAAATGAAATGATGTTTGAAAAGCTTCATAAGGGGTTTCTTCGGAGAGGGTATGATGGTGGATAATATGTAGGGGTGATTTTCTTACGGATTAAGACCAGGAGAAAAGTAAGAAATTGGCTAGAAAGTTTCACAGTTGAGAGGAAGTATTGGTTGGTGATCAAACACTTCTATGCATGTTTGAATAAGTTTCAAGTAGTTTATGATGTCATATGAATACAGATTTAGAGGAGTGTTATGTGTTTTGGCGTTTTCCGCAGATGTTCTGAAACTGTCCTTAATAAGATTATATATATTATCTGAGATGGTCTTTTCTAAGTTGAGGTAAATGTTTAATTTTAGAGCTCTTGTTGAAGCTCTATTGAAGAAATTGAGGAAATTTACGTACTTTGAGATGATTGTTAAGTTATCTGTTATGGCTGTTAGGGTGTTGGTATTATTATGAATTTGTTTCTCTTTAAATTACTAACAAGTGGTTCGTGTATCTCTGTTAAACAATCTATTCTGTTTGAGCTTTTTGAATATCATTCACTGGTTGGGCCGGTCTCACAAATAGGGTATTGCAACGCTGACCTTTGCCTATGTCATTAAGACCCTTTTGATTTCCTGCTGGGTGTGCTTGAAGGCTGAGGTTTTACGTGAGATAGAACCAGGGACTGGTTTGACAAAAGCTAAAGAATTCTTTTGACTTGTCGTCCAATATAACCTTGTGATATAAACTAATCTGGGGAGGGTATTATTTCTCATCTTGGTGTAAAATCTACTTCTATACCCGGTTTTGTCAAAAATAAGGAAAATTACTAAAATAGTGTAGGTTATTATTTCTTGCTACACCCTTTGATATTTGTGAAGTCAATATTCCTGTGACTCACCTTAAGGCTTCTGCTCGCGTCATTTCTCTAGATCACGGAAAGCTGCCATTGAATTTTTGATCTGTCCCTATTGCGTTTTGCTATGCAATGCCTGGCCGCTCCCCCCCCTGCTACTGTTCCATCATTTATTTTCTTTTTTCCAGCCCCCAGCAACAGCGAATCCACGCCTGATATATAATTATTGGAAAGCAGATAACCAATTGCATTGAATGATTCCTGTGAGAAAATATGATGTAAAAACTATATTTTTGTAATACTGTATATGAAGGAATCAAATATTTGTTGTAAAAAAATATCTTAAATTCTTTTGGAAAATGGTTAACTTTTTTCCTATTTTGCATAATTTTAAAATTGTCTATTTTTAATATGTTTATATTTATACATAAATTTATTATTATTAAAATTGTTCTCCCCTTGGGGGTTTTTAAAAGAAAACTAAATAAATTTTCACGGCTTGTGATGTCTTGGTTGGAAAAAAACCGTGTCTCCCTCGAGGGAATATTTTGTTGTGTGGTAAATAATCATTGTTCGCCACCTCTATATTTTCTTTGGTGTCTAGTCCCTTAAAGCCATGGTATGAGGTGATGTTAGTGTTTCTCATTGGGAAATTTGGGACAAAGGTGTGATCTCTAGTTCTGTTATCTGGGGGAAGGGAGGTGAATTGTTATCTATGGCGTGGATGGGCCCCCCCCCGGGCGGATACGCGAATCCAGTCCGTCTTCCCGCCCCGCGGGCCAAGGAGTGCGCGCAAGTGCTACAACCCTGCGGGTAGGTCCCTGCTAACAGCGTTCTTGCTGGGCACTCAGGTCGTCCGACCTCGCAACTGGTGCGGTCGGTGGTCGGCGTGGACGAGTGGTACTCGGCACTGTCGTTACTTCTGAGTCATATTTTGGAGGTAATGCGCACCGCCCGCCCGCGGTGGTTGTTGGAGGTTGACTTTGCAGACTCTGCTGAAAGGGCTGTAAGGTAGTGCTGAAGGCTGAAAGTGAGGTGCTGATAGATTTGAATGGAGGTGTTGAAGGTTGATACCAAGATGTGATGGCTGGAGATTCATCAAAAAGATAATCTAGGTAGGGTATATGATGGTGCGAGGAGAAAACCTTAAAAGGACATTCTCTTTGGAGGGAGGGGGAGGAAAAATGAAGTTTTTCTTGGGCTTGGTTAGTAGTGGCGTGGGAGAGCGTTAGAATTATTGAATGAGATTGCAAGCGGACGGGGGAGAGTTAGCTTGAAATTGCAGAAGTTGAAGGAATAGTCATAATAGTAGGTAGATGAGAACTACTAGGTTCAGTGAAAGATGGGAAGGTGGTAGACAAAGTGAAAGGAGGGAGAAGCAGAGATATTAATAGTAGATGGTATGGATCTCGACGCAATGAGAAAAAAAAAAAAAGAAGATGTAAAGTAAATGTTGACATTTTTTCAAAGACCCCGATCAGCGAGATGCGGAATATACTCGCTCCGGGTCTAGTCGGTGATGTCGAGGTGGATACGGAAGGGTTGTCTCGGATTTTTTTTTAAAAAGATATTCTCTGTTGTGGATTGCAAGGAAGGTTGGAATTTGTCTCTTAAAAATAGGATGGAGGTGTTAGGAATTTGGACAGGAGGCAGGGATGAGGGGTGTTGAATTGATACTATATTGGAGGGGTTTTAATTAGATGATACAAGCATCACTTTTGGATTTATAAGGTAGTATCAATGTATCATTAGTCTAAGTTTAGTTATTTTATGGTTATCCTCGTTGCCACAATAAAGTTTTTCGAAAAGTTTTTAAAACATTTGCAAAAAAAGATAACTTAATTGAATGAACTTAACTGTTTTAGCCAACAAGAACGGCCCTGTCCACTTCGAAAACATCGGACTTGCCCTGGTTCTCTTTACCAATGTTCAATTACAAACAATAATCGCCAACACTCTAACGGAGTTGAAGTTGCTTTCTTATGTTGTTTTGTGTATGTGTGTGTTTTCTTTTCTGTGTATGTATAATTTGCCTTGTGTCGAATAATATTAGCTATTTCAGCAAGAGTTGTACATATATGATGATATGGGTTTGAGGTTCTGAATCCCTTTAGGTTTAAAAGGAGAGATGTAATTTAGGAAGCATCCCATGTGGAAGACGTTTGTTTGTACGTGTAGCCTGTAACAATAAGATAATGTGGCAGAGGGTGCAATCCTGATTTAGAAGAGTTAAAGTGCGGAAATTATTGCAATTTAGTTGAAAGGAATTATTTTAAAAAAATCATCTGTGTGGTTCGAGTTGACATAGTGTCTCAAATGAATTTGCAATTCTTCAACATTCTCTCCTCCGACTGAAGCTTCTTCTTTTCTAACGACGATGTTTACTGCTTTTACACCCCACTGCTTGCAAATCTCTTTGAAGAAGGTAGAAGTTAGTTCTGGGGCCCTGTCGCAGACTACTATTTCTGGTGTACTATGTCGATACATATAACTCTTTCTAGCAATGCTTGTGCTATATCTTTAGCTGTGTGCCTGTATTAGAGGCACTAGCTCAACGTACCTTGTAAGGCTGTCTTTCATAAACTAAGATTGATTTCTCGCCTTTGATACTCTTTGCAAGGAGGAAAGAGTACAGAGAGAAGGACCCACAGCACATCGAGATGATAAAAAAAAACAAGTCTCGAGAATGGCTCTAAGCGGGAGGACCAATAGAGCAGGTAACTCTTATTTCAAGCAATCTTCGGCTTTGACTTATACCACTCAATTCTGGCTAGACACAAGTGATATTGCAATACTCTTCCCACAGAGTATAGAGTTAGGAAATTATGTACTTTCCCTGATTAACATATAACTGTTAACTAAAACTCAATACAACAATAGTCCCAGCAAATTGAAGAGGAACGTAACATGGTTTAAACCTCAATGAATATAGTAGATAGATCATTGAGTCAGGTACACTGGAGTAGAATGTGCCATTCCGATGTTGGCATTTACATGCAAAATATCGTACGACCATAAAGCCACATGTATGGAATAAAGTACTAGGTTATAGAAGATCAATAACAGAAATGGAAAATTTTTCTTTTGTTTACGACATACTTGACTCAAATATATAAAAATCTTATCAAAGGCATGTCCTTGTATGGAATTCTACTAAACATCTGGAGGTGAGATTCTAGTTCTATACAACTTTTGGTAAGGTTTGAGTTCCCAAGGCTAATAAGGATTGATAACCTTCCCCTACTATCTAACCCCTTAGGCCTTAACCGTCTACCTATATACGTCTTTCTTGGTGCTCTATCCCTTGCTATAGGATATAAAAGCAAATAGCGAAGAAATATTATGCGTAGCACGATCACCATACATAGTACAACCTACTTAGCCACAATGGTGCATACAGCGTCTGGACAAAGAACATACGTGCAATAGTCGAGGCTTGATAAGCCACCTATATCATACAATATGGAAGGAGAGTACTATATTATACACTATCGTGCACATGTTAACTTCCAAAACGACCAAAGCATATTGATAGGACACATCTAGAATTACACAAGCGTTTTCCAGAAACTTTAAACCCACTCCCGCAATAACCTTCTGCGAAACTCCTCAACTTTTAATGAGCAATGAGGAGCATCGGGTAGCAGATATTATTCTCACAAGTAATTTAGAATTATTAATATATGATTGAATGATATTATTACTAGTATTAAATATGAGTAGAAAAAATTATAAAACCACATACTATATCTATACATAAAAGATAATAATATAAGTACAGTTGAATTTTTATTTTCATAATAATTTAAGCATACATGAGATATATGGTAATCTGAAATTGAGAATATATTTTAATAGAAATGATGATAGTTAAAACTACTAATAGATATATATTGAGATTTTTCTTATTATAATTACTGTATATTATATCAGTACCACACACAAATTAGCTATACATATCCTTACGGTATGGCACAATCAACAATTATTAACTTATATATTATATATTATTAATATTAAATTATATAATCAAAATAACTAGATTCGAGAGAGAGCGAGAGAGAGTAAATACTATAATAAACTATCCAATAGACAATATTAACATTTTATTTTGTTGAATTCTAATTAAACAGTAAATAAATTTCTGAAAAATTTTAGTAATCAAATATAAAAATCTATTTTACTATTAAATCTACCTTCCTCGGATTTGAAAGCTTCGCACACTGTAGTGAGTCCAAACCTGTCACTCTAGAGATTGAAGAATAATCAATAAGAAAAAAATAGATAATATAAATAATAAAAGAATAAGCAATAATAAAAATAATATATAGATGAAAAATAAATTAAGGAAAGTCTTCTAAATTGTCAACTTATTCATCAAAAAAGGAATAATGACTATATAACATATATATCAAATTACAAAAAAACTAACAAAATCGATTTTCCCCTAAACAAAATTTTTTTAAAAAGAATTTTGTTTTACGTACATAGAAGTAAATAAATAAACTCTTTACAAAGTAAATTTAAAAAAATCTTTGTTTTTATAACAAAATATATAGAAAAAATAATACATATAGTAAAAAAGAATAATATTCATCAAATTGAAACTTACACTACTCGAAAATAACAGTTCAATTATATAAATATAATGAATAATACTAAATAAAACAATAATACAAAAAGAAAAATCAAGAAATTTTAAAGTGAGAATTTGGGACTTGCGTATGTTTTCGCAAGTGCTAGACCAACAAAATTTCAAATCCATAATACCAAACCATATAAAAAATTATTAAAATAAATACTATGAATAAACATAAAATAAAAATAACAATTTAATTAATAGGAATAGATGCCATGCGAAGAAGGAGAAGATTAAGCAAAATACACAAAAATCAACATCACAAATAAATAGAATAACAACCATAAAGGATAAAGACAAAATATAATAAAAATATATAGTAACGAAGATAAAAAAAAAGCAATGATCTAGTCAGAATAAAGCGAAAGTATAATAATCAGAGAATAAAACAAATGAGAATATTATATAAATAAATACTTAAAATAAACAAAGCAATAAATTAAACGAACAAAAAATGAAGATAGAAAAAGGTCAGAGATAAAACATCTTTCTCAAGATCAGCAGTGGGTGAGTCGATTACTGAATGTACTCATCTTCTCAAAACTGCAAATATAGTTATACGATACAAAACAGCATTGAAGGAACAATATAAAACTGTACGTAAGGTTCAAAGGAGTAAACAGCTACACATAGTACAGCGATTTCCTTACACAGGATCCTACCGATTGGTCTTAAGACTTCATTACGTAGAATAGTCTTCAAAAATGAAAAAAGGATGGACATAGACCTGTATGTCTCGACGCACCGCGTTGTGCGGCCCTACGCTCATTATACAACAAAACTACTGGTTAAGCTCGGATAACTGAAAAGGGACAAACATAAAATAATAGAAGAATACCAATAAAAAAATAAAAAAGCAGGGTACATTTCGAAGGAGTCAACTGTATTTTAATCAAACCGCATCTTGTTCCATACCTGGCTCTCAATCGCCTAATCACATCCTAAACATAACATACAGATAAAATTTTAACATTCGATATAATCTCATCATAGTCAGAAAAAAGGCAAGAAACACTATCACATCTCTATTCTAGTAGATCTTCGGACTTTTATCATAATTATAATTAATAATTCTCCAATAAAAAGGATATTACGGAGAAACACAAACAGGTAATATTTTAAAAGAAATGTCAAAAATTAATATGTATTGTGAAAATACCTCGCCCATGAGAAACCACCAGTTTTATCGGTCGCATAATTGTTAAGAAGAAGAACAGAAGCTGGTTAAGCATCAAAGGATATAATCGATACGTGAAATATACGCGGGAAAAAAACAAGGCAATTCTTTACAGTATATGGAGGCATAAAAGCATCATGAAATAATGTCAAAAAGATTAAAGAAAAATATACATAAAATATTTAAAAGAAATAAAAAGCATATTAGATCTTTGGATTTAAAACAAAGAAATAAAATATAATTGGCTGGTAATCACTTATTGGAATGCCGTCTCTAACATTACACTACAATACAGAGTCTTGGTAATAATAGATTGTTCCAAACATACATAGCAAATTAGTATAGAACGTAAAACAAGAAAACTGTTAAGATCCATTTAAGATATCTACAAAAAAACCAATGCATCCTAAGATTATGTGCCTCAGAAATACATTTATAGACCAATTTTTGATTTCAGCAATTTACTAAGCTATATAATAACAAAATCATAAGTCAAAGTTAAATCATTAAACGATAGTAAGAAAGTACAATTATATAGAATGGTGTATGATCACAGTAAGATAAAACCCTCCAACACAATCAAATCAAAAAAAGATAAGGATTACAATGGAAGGATTATGAGATTGAGGTAGGAGAAATTCAGAAACACCATAACAGTAAGTAGAAAGAAAAATAAAAGACTGAAACTAAACAAATAACAAGAGCAGGCATAGAAATAATATCAGATGATAATCACTAAAATGGAAAAGAGCAATGTATTTGTGGATAAAACATTTTACTTCAGGATACGATTTACTGGATCCAGTATCTACAATATCGATAAGTGAACATAACAGTTAAGCGTTAACAGATGATACCTAAAAAAAGCAAGACGAGAGAAACTAATAGCGCACAAAGATCAAAATACTCAGAACAAAGATGGTTTCACGGAAAAGAATATATAGGAAAAGGAAGTAATCACGAAATATATGCAGAAAATGTGCAAGATAGAAACCAGGAGAGTTGTTTTCAGAAACCATTATTTTGACAGATGCGAACACACTGATTACAAAATGGGATTATACAACAATGAACATAACAACATCTGCAATATTATTCATCTTTGAATTACCCAAAATATAAATTTTGTAAATAGATACCGATAAATACTGGCAGCACAAAACAATTTAATAAATAATATGAAAGCTTAATCCTTACACGACCATACAATACCTAACATCTAATACATACAACACACATAAATCGCAGACCACACAGTAATAGTAACAGAGAAAGAGAACACAGAATGTTATATCATATAGAGATTTGGAATATAAGCAGGGACAATAGTAAGTAACATTAATGAAAGGAAAAAGGTAACTAAACATAGAATGTGGAATAGCGTATTCGACAATAAGAATAATTTTGGGGGCAGGACGTGGAGATTAATAAACCAACTAGTTGTTTGGCATTGCACTGAATTGTGAAAGACAATAGCATGATAACATAAGCCAAAAAACAGCTAACCCTAACATCGATAGATTCAACAGATTGCGTCATTGGATAGTGATAAAAGAAAAGCCTAGCAATCCTAACTCGTGCTAGGGAGTACCGAAGAATCCTCCATGCCATAGGTCTTAAGGTTTAGAGTCGAAGGGAGCAAAAGTAATTATTTACGAGAAGGAAAAAAATAAAAAAAAAAAAAAAAAATAAAATTATTTAAATGTCCGGAGTGTTTCTACGAGTGTACATCAAAAGGAAACTTAAAAACACATGCTTACGGATCCAATAAAAAAATAAAATTTAAATGTTCGGGAAATCTTTACATTACTGATTCACTGGACTGATCATTATTAGATACACATGATTAATGGCATCAAAAATAAACAAAATATAAATATGTTTCTGAATGGTGAATTTATATATGTATTCGGAAAGGATAACTTAAAGAACACAATCTTAAAACGATCGAAAATAACTATAATTATTTAATATGTTCTGAGTGTGACTATGAGTGTAATCGCATAAGGATGACTTATGATTAGCAAATGTTCTGATTATGGCACAAAAGCATACAAATGAGAATAAATATAATGGTTGGGGCATCAGAGCGAATAAGTGCAAGAAAAACAAATTTCTCGTCCATGGATGATAGTATTCAAACATAATAGCGGGCCCAGAACCATACAACAAACTTCACTAATTAATAAAGAAACGGACTAACATATGCTGACAACAACTCAAACGATGAACACCAGGTCAAGGTGCGGCAACGAAAAAAAAACGCAAAAGAAAAGCACAAAAAAACTATTGAAATCAAGACAAACAATTCGACCAGACAGAGAGGAAAGAAAAACATATAAAACCAGTGAACAACAAGCAATTGGCAACTCCATCACGATAATGCAAATGTCCATTCATCTAAGATAAGAAAAATCAGTGCTAAAACTCAAAAGGCGACGATTGCAAGCAGAAGAGCAAGAGTGGATTATAAGCTGCCTCAAGATCTAGAACAATTAGACATAAAATGGCAGTCGATACGCAATAATAGAAAGAGAGAACATTCAGCGACAAATTTGATAGATGTTGCGAGCCCAAGATACAGAATCATCCCTCACATTTACAGGAGTTTGTCAGATCTCTCTAGAGCCACGAAACTATACACTGAAACATAACATGCCATATGCAATTATCATATTTAAAATTGGCCAATACGTAAGACAATCGTACAGAAACGGTCAACTACTTTGGAAACACAAATCCCCCATAAACATGGATAAAAATGAATAGGGTCGCTATCTATATGTAAATCCCAACGATGGTAGCATCACCCATAATAGGAACCGGAACC
>JABUQX010074633.1:40000-41206 GCA_015478945.1 Trachelipus rathkii | reverse complement strand
ACTCTTAATCTTAATAATATGGATGTACTTGTGAATGCTAAGGCACCTCTGTAAATTCTGGCATATATACATTCACTTGCAAAGCCTAATTGACAATGGCATGATCTATAATTTAAAGATTTGCCTCTAAAATAGGTTTATAACATCTTTGTTATACATATCTGTGGAATTGCAAAAGCCTGCTAACAGATATAACTAAAATACGAAGATAAACATTGAAAATGATGTACTCTCATCCAATAGCCATTAATTAATAATTTTTATCAACATTGTCCTATTCTTACTTTTAAATTTATAAAAAGTTAAAAAACTTCTTCTGATGCTTGTTACTCTTCCCTGCTAAATTAATTTCTGCCTCTCTTTGCCTTCTCTTATTGACTTGATTAAGTTCATTTCTATTTTTCCTATAATTTTCTAAATCATCTTCCCTATTACTACACTTGAATATTTTAAAAATAGCTATACGCTTTTCATTGATTTTCTCTATTTCACCAAACGGGTTTTCTTTTCACCATTCTAATGGGTTTATCTTTAAAACATACTGACTGAATATTCATCAAAATTTGCTTAAAATGTTTCCACATGATAAAAATTTTGAACTCTTTATTTTATCCCAGTCAGTTATAGTAAACAAGTCTCAAAATTTGGTAAAATCACCCATTTCGTCAAATCTAAGATCTTCCTTATTAATCTTGCAATACTTTGGGCCCAGATATCACACATTCATAGCCATAAATCTAATCATATTATGGTCACTACATCCTAAATTCTCCTCAACTCTAATTTCATCCACATTACTCCTCAACTCTAATTTCATCCACAATACAATCATTGTTAGTTAATGTTAAGTCTAACAGTGCAATGTGTCTTGTAGGTTTATGGGCCATCTGGCTCAAAAAGTTGTCTAGTATATAATTTATAAATACAGAACTAATATGGTCCATACTAGACAAGGAATTAAAATTTTAAATTAAAATTAAAATCACTCATTATGACTATACCTTTTTCTTTACTGTGGCAGGCTGTTTCAATTTCTTTCACCATTTCCGCATCTAATTCTTGACTCTGGCCAGGTCTTTAAAAGGCCCCTATTCTATATGATTTATTGTACATAAGGATATCTACCCACACAGATTCAACATCATGATTAGTTTTAAAGTCAGTCATTAACACAAATTAAATATTGCTTTTAACATAAAGCGCCAC
>JABUQX010074633.1:0-35000 GCA_015478945.1 Trachelipus rathkii | reverse complement strand
AAAGTTCAAGGGGGTAAACTCCTCTTCAACCATGTGATGAGCAAAAGGGTCCTTATGAAATGCTATACTAGGTACTAGTTTTGGCAAATGTCAGAGCCAATTCATTAGCTACCTCAAAGGTGTCCTGAATAGGGGAAGATTACCCTCTGGTTTTAAAATAATAAAAGAAATCTTATGTCTTTTAGTTTTTAAAAACTTGACTCTATCCCATACCTGAGAGACTGTAGTATGATCATGGATGCTTTTCAAATAAGTATGTTAAAAGTTTTTTAGCCTGTTTGACTTCAAACCTGAACTTTGCCTTAGCTCTTTTATAATTTACAAGATTTATCAAAGTTGGGAGGACTTTAAAGGTCCTTGTAGCTATAAATTAATGTCTTTTTACCTCATATAGTGGCGCCGGATTCACATGCGATTCCACCAGCGTTACCGATTTTGGGGAATACTCCAGAGGACTACTCACTTATGAATGTAATCAATTAGCTGCTCAACCTCTTGAATTATTTAGATGAAACGTATGGAGGACCAGACTGATAACTCATTGATTTGGAGATAGCTATTTGTAAGGCTAGTTTATGTGTTTGTAAAATCTGCCTACTTTGTTTATGCGATCGCGTAGCAACCATTTTTCTGGGTCATCTTTATATTATGTGATTTGTATCAGATAAAATTGTGACTGGAAAGAGTATTTAAATAATATTACTGAGAAAGGTTAAATAGCATCTACTCCTACAATGGTATCCCGGAGAGAGAGTTTAATCTACAAGTCAAAGCAACCCAGACATATCAGATATGTTATGGAAAGACTACAAATTGGATGTCAACATTACAAAATAGATGAATGTAACATTCTTGTTTATTATTAAATCATCTAAGATTCTTCAACATTAAGCAAGGCCCAAATAGGTCTCGATGCACCTCTAGAATCAGCAAAGAGAATCCTACAAAAATAGATGAGAGTTAAAATCACCAACATAAAAGCAGTGAAACCATTTGTAGTGTGGTATTACTGAGAAGTATGTTCTAGAAAGTGGTTGTGGTTAGAATAGCATTTTCTCTACTCTGTAGGTGTATATAATGAGACATTGAGCACTACGTGATACTCAGTGATTTTCTGGGACATGATCAAAAACTCTGAACAGCCAACCATTTGTATAGTAAATATTGGTCATCAACTTATATCTCCTATATGGATCACACTCATTCCTATATGCCTAAGCAATAAAAACTTCCCCTACATCTCTATTATATCTTTCGGAGAAGATTGAGGAGTTTCTATATAATGCAGTATCCTGTATTGTTTACATGAGACAGAACCACATCCTATATTAGTTAATGAAAAGGATATTGCTATTTAATATGTATAATTAATATTATACATAATTAATCATATATAACGTTAAATATTAATCTATGAGATGAAGAACTCTCCTGATATTATCCTATTATATATGACTAGATATTATTAGAATGAGAGTATATTCTCCATATTGTGAGAATCAAATAATAATAATATATATAGGGATGTATGGATAGCTTAGTACTCTCATGAGATGAGACACATGGAAACCTAGATTCTTAGTGGTATACATTAAGAGAAATTACTCGGTATTAAATTGAAATTTATTATAAAATGATATGATAATTTCAAAATTGTGCATAGTTTAGCGCAACTCACCTGACCAATTACAGTAATAATAGAGAAAACTTTGGTATCATCCAGAGGTGTGGCAGTAGAGACAATAAATTTGAATTTACAGATACACAAACTTCTTGGGCTCTGCAAGCAGAGGAGAGGAGTAAACCTTGTCTGGGTCATTACTTTCTACAAGAAATATAGAATTAACCTTTGCATCATATGAAGGTTCAGAAGATGAGTGAGCAGGTGGGAATGGGGCTACTTGCTGGGAATAAAGGCGTCTAGCAATATCAAAAGTAGTGTGATGGTCAATTTTTATTTAATGACAATATCAGATTTCTAGTAAAATGCAGACAATTTCTCGAGTAAACTGGGCGTAAATCCTTACAATTAACATACTTAGGGGTAACATTCCTTGTATAATAATTAGTAGTATATATAAATTAGCTACGATATTAAGACATTAAAGAAATAGAGACAGTAATAAAATGAAAAGTTTTTATTTGATAGACTCTGTGCGAGGACTGTCCAGTCAACCTACTAAACCAAACATGCTCTAATTGCAAATCCACTAAGCACCCTAGGGCTTGTCAAATTACTGTAAATTACAAATCCACCATTGGCTTAGTCAAAACTAATGATTATATTAATGAACCCACAAGCCATCCATTCTGCTCTACACTATAAAGAAAAGGATTACTTACATTTTCTGATGGTCACAGTGATTGCCCAGCCTCGCAAAGTTCATACTATTAAACTTACTTCTAAATTAAGTTGGTTATCGAATTCTTGAGTTCAGCATTATATTATTATGATGGGAATACCACCCATCATATTACCTATCCAAACCCTTTTCTTAAATGTTGCAATCGAGTCACACTCAACAACCTCCTGTGGCAGACTATTCCAAATTTTTAATAACCCTATTACTGAATGCATGCCTTTCTTATATCAATGGATGCGCCGCTTTCTTCGTTAATATTTCTTATTAATGACCCGCTGGTCACCCTGTCCACTGCTCTCACTGCATCAGAAAATATATATATTTCTTGGTCTTCCTTCTCTGTTTATCAATAGATTGCTCAAATATTTGTAGCGACGTCTGTTCTATCTCATGTGCACCTTCTGAGAAATCGCCTTTCTATCATAGAAAACATTCCTAACTCCTTCAGCCTCTCCTCATTAAGCTCCTCCGCTTCAAACCCAGAATCTATGTCCTTAGTGCCCTACTATTGGCGCTCCTCATCTAGCAAATCTACAAGTCCTTTCTTTAAAGTTAAGGCCCAACTCGTGCACAATAACCTCTATTTACTGGACCTACATACTATTATACAGTTTTCCTTATAACTTCCTATGCATGCTGTAGTAACACACATTGCGATTCCTTACTCATAGCGAGTTTCTTTTCCTCGAGCTTCCCTCCCTTTCCTAGTGCTATACAAACACTGTATTAGCCTATCTTTCAAATTATGCTTATAACTCTACATACCCTATATCACTCCGCTTTCTTCTTTTTTTCCGCCACCACCAGACTTCAAGCCAATTTCCCCAGTTCATTCTATCCGTAGTTGGACACTTTTCCACTTCTGAGGTGGAATTCCTGAGTGTCTGAATTAGCCACACCACTACTTTTCTACTTATTTCTTATACCCCTCACTTTGCCGAGCATCTATCCTGCCCACACAGAAGTTTATCCTAAGCATCATTTCTTGAATTTCTTTATTTGAATCCGTCTCGTGCCCCTTCTATAGCAATCTTCTCCTCTCTCCACAATTGTATCTCTAACGTGTGTGGCCACTTTGGTCATATCTGGCCACAAAACCATATGCTTACCCCACTTGATCATTTAAAGTCTCCCCCGGTCCATCTGGTTCAATCACTCTGTGTTTCTATAACTTATATCTTCTACTCACATATTATAATCATATCTTCTATTATATTACTATCCTAATATATTTTTCCTTATTTATTACCCTGGTACTGACTCGTCATACCTCCTATTTTATATATATATATTATATATTGTTTATGACTTTTCACTCACTATATAATAATTGTTTACCTAATTATTTTGGGGTTCTAATAAGTTCATCATATACCTATTTTATATTTATATCCCCTATCCCTACTATGAGAGAGGCAAAGTGGCGCTCAAGCACTGAACCCTTGGTGACACCACTCTTCACTTATTTCCCATGATGATGACTTATCGTCATTTAGTTGTACACACTGTCTTTTATTTCACAACCACTCTCAAAAAATTCATTCAATACTCACTTATTCCAAAGTAAATCGATCAATAACCTTAATCAGCTCCTGTCTCCAGTGGTACTCTCTCTTCGTCACCAAATGCCTCCCTAAAGTCTAAATACTCACAAAGCTCTGGTATCCTCCACTGTGGCGATGCGCAGCAGGTCCTAAAGATGTGCTATGTCCATTTATAAATATTCAAACTAAATGGTTTTTGTCTTTTCTATAATGACCTATCTTCCCTCTCTGAAACTTGTGCTGGGAATAGTCTATTAATACCCTTAATTGCTATTTCTCTAATACAATATTTCTCTTTACGTATTACCTCATCATTTAACTTTTGGCGACCTTTACACGGCAGAGGATTTAAGTCTAACTGCCGTATATATTACTCCTAATTCCAATTTCACATTCACTACATCTCTTCTTTAAATCAGGCACAACATATTTTTGCGTTATCCCTTAGTCATTCTCGGCATTTATCTCGATCACCAACATGTTCCATGGATTACAGCTCCTCTTAAAAATCATAAATTACTCAGTGCCTATCTGCCAATCGCTTTCCCCTCCCCCTTCACTACCCTCTGTCAGAATTCTACCCATAAATACCATCGGGCCTGCAGCTTTACTTGGTAAAAATCCCTCATCTCCTACATAAGAACGATCTGTTTTAATATCTTCATATCTAGTCCAAAATTCAATTCTGTTAAGTCTTATTTGTTACATTTTGCATTAAAATACAACTGCGAGTGTAGTCCCATATCAAACCCTACTTATTTCTACATCTCTTCCTTAGTTAAACACTGAACAAACATTAAGCATCTCGAATGTTTGAACCAACTCCCTTATCTGAACTCACTAAATATTCATTCAAATTAATTTTCGACAACTCCAATTGTTTCCTTTCCTCTATACTTTAAATTTTTATAAAAACCTAAAAAACTCTTCAGGTTCACCAAAATACTATTTAATATCTTCCTTGCAATTAATATTTACTTGCCTCCTTCTCCTTCTACCTTTCTTAGTTGGACTGGTTAAAGTTCTTTATTTTCCCCCTAATATGTTTTCTTTAAATCCACAATCTTCCCTAATTACATACTCTTGAATTTTTAAAAACACTTACGCCCTTTTTCATTAATTTCTCTCTTTCTCATCTCTCTATTTCTACCCAAACTGGGCTTGTCTATTTACTCGCGTATATCCCTAAATTGCGGTATTATCATATACAGCCCTTAGCTTACTGTACGTTACTCTTTTAAATTTTCCTACCATGATCTCTGTTTAAACAAAACTCGTTCACCCACACTATTATATCTTCTAAGAAGCAGTCCGGCTGCTCCTTCATCTTTTCATCCTAGCTCTGCTTTTGCTGTTATCCAAGCAACGGCGTTGAAATCTCTAATGGTCACAAATTGGCGCATTTCGGATATCTCATCGATCTTTTCCTATATTAACGTGCCAATTTGGCCCAGATATATCTATACGCCTCATATATAATTCTAATTTAATTGATGGTCACCTCATAGCTTCGCTAATATTTATCCCTCTCCAACTACGTTTAACCTTCATCTCGGCGAACTTATCGATATGAGTTAATAGGGCTAATAAGTTCGTATCTATACAAGTTAAAGAGGAGTTATTTGGTGGAACCAAAAACGTTTTTTTATCTCCAGACATCGTGGTGTTTTTTTCTAACAAATAGACATGGGACACAATAAGATGTATACTTTCATAGTTTTTTTGTCGATTGTTTTTCAAGTTTTTTTTTTACGTTTTTTTTTCGGACCAAGTAAACATCTTTTAGAAATTATAGAAAGGTAAGATAAGATGTGTATTTTTGAAAATATCTATTGTTGAGTTTTTCATTTATGATTTGGCTCATTACACTCATATACATATTGTGAAGATTTATAGCTGAGGACGAGATTGAATCTCTCACCTTATTGGCATATCTTTAAAAGAAAGGAAATTAGTAGCAGAGCGTCATCGACGAAAATTTGTTCTGTGCTATTATTTATTCACAATTATATATTGGTTTATACTAATTACAGTGTGTAGCTTGAACATGACTAGCTGTTGCGCATAGTGGCATCGACTTACTAATTAGTGGGTAGACCTAGTATTTTACATTTGTAGTTCGGTTTTAGTTTGTAAAATTATATTAATATTATTAAATCTGCTACTTTTTGATAAATATTTGCTACAGTATATATTATTGCTATAACCATATAGTTAAAACTCGATTATATGATAAAAAGATAACTCTCAAAGTGGACTTATGGAGTGTGATGTAAATGAAGATATTAAAAATAAGTCTCGAAAATAATTACCATCTATGCTAAAGATTTTACTCTTTGGATGACTAAGATTGTAAATGTAAGGAGATGATAGTGAAATGACTAAATTAAATATATTGGCATTTCTGGATAAATACAACTCTATTTGATTCATATAATTCACTAGATTCCTACCTCACTTCTCCCAGACCCAGTCACCTCTGATATAGTACTGAACTACTTTAGTGCTGTGACTACTCTTGATAATATATCATGGCATCAATTATCACTGGCTCTATATATAATCTAGCTATAGTGATCAGCCATCATTTATTTTGATAGTGTGATATTACTGATTAATACTTTCTAATCGGTATATGAAGTAATCGTGTGAATAGAATGTACTCAGGATGAGGAGCTATAGAAGTAGAGCTAATAACAGTACTATCTTTAAGCTTAGCTGCATATATACTTAGCATATAATACTATCTGCCTCTCAGTGTCAAATTTTCTAATATATAATTCCAAGTGATCATAGAATTACACCATTAGCGAGCCAATAAATTTATTTTTGCTCTATCTGTCTAGCTAACAATCTACACAAAGTTACTATTTCTATATGCGGGGCCTTGCAACTCCTTTTATATAATACCTTAAATAAAATGAAAGTTAACAGTCACAACGATCTTTATTGGTGCAATTTATTGCATTTCATTAAATTCTGATTAAATTATTTATTAGATTTAAAAATGTACTGAAAGCTTTGGAAATAATAATTCTTCTTTCCAATGAGCACAAACAAATAATAATTATGAATATCATAAATTTCAGAAAATATATAAATAAAATAATGGAAAACCCATATAAAAATTTTTGAACACAAACTCAGTGGCTTCCACCTTGTAGAAATTTGAACCAAAAAAATTCCAAATTAGAGCATATTTGCATATAATTAGATAATATTAATTGTTCCAAACTCTTAATTATCACTCACCCTACAAAATTGCGGATTTATACTCGATAAACCCGGGTTCTACTTGTTTTTTCAGTCTGTTTAACCCATTTTATGAATAAAACCCGTTTTGAGGTATTTCCCTTCTCATTTAGGTACTTTAACATTTCCTATCCCAACCCTACTAACAGTGTCATCGTTAATCTTTGTGGTTCATGGACCATCTGGGTCAAAACTCAAAAAGTTATCTAGCATACAATTTATAAAATGGCAGAACTATCTTTCTCTTATATTTTAAGGAATCCCATTGAATGGCAAGAAAATTAAAATCACCCATTCTGACTATACCTTTTCTTTACTGTGGCGCATGCTGTCTCATTTCTTTCACATTTCTGCGTCTAACTCTTGACTCTGGCCAGGAGGTCTATTTAAAATGCCCCTTATTCTACTATTGATTTATTGTATATACAGGATACTACCACACTGATTTCAATATCATGAAATTTTAAAGTCAGTCATTAGTACAGATTGGATATTATTGTATTTAACATAAAGCGCCACACACCACCCTTTCTTTCCTCTATGCTGGTATAAATAAGGTGAATATCCCTCTATTTTCCATATTCCTGAAAGGATGTCTCCATATAATTCTTCATTAACCCATTGCCTCAGATGCAAATTAATATCTACGATTCTCATTTTGTGATATAACTAGATCAGCTCATTCTTTTTATTTCTAAAAGTATAAAAACATTTTTTGTAAAAGCATTTTGACTCTTATAACCACGGGTGACAAAACACCAAGAGTATCAAATGCCGATGTAACGAGCTACTAGTTTTAATTTTTCCCCACCACATTATAGTACCAATTTACTATAATTATTCATATCAAAGTAATTATGGTACAATAACTTCCCTAACGATTTTTATGGAAAATCACAGTTAGACTTCCAAAAATATATATGCGAAGTAAATTAAAAAAAAATTAATTGATATTCGGTCTCTTTAGGAAAAAAAGTTTACGGTACTAGCAAATTAGTGTATATGTCACCATATGGTCACTATTTTCTATATTTATATCGTCAAGCTTGTTGCTGAAAATATCAAGTATGTTCATAAAGTGAAAAAATTATAAACAGTTAAATGTCCCTTATTCATATGTTGCACAGATCAACATGGGCCATACGTTGCCACCCCCGAAATATGTTTTTTTTTACTAGACCATAGTTGTCCTCTAGTACTTAGCTCACTTATTATTACTATAAATTATATATATATATTAATCTACTGGCGTCGTTTACTATCCCTTAAATTTTTATTTATATAAATATATGCTTAGTATCATATTGTAAGTGATATTTCTAATATATGGTTTAAGCTGTTAACATACGTGTTATTTATTATTCTTATCAATTTAAATTAAGAGACAGTGTGAAGTATATTCTATATATCTCACCTATATATATCACTATATATAATATACTTGTACATATACTTATTTATAGATATTGGTAGAATATAAATAATATAAAAATAAAGAAACGGGATTTCATCGTCTTAGACTCTAAGGCGTTAGTATTAAACCATATATATATAAGAATATTATAAATAATAACTCAATATAAAAGACTGACAGTATAAAAATTGCATTAATATCTCTCAAATTTAAGAATAGTTTCACAGATTCCAAAAAATAGTACAATTTAATTAGTGTTTTTTGTCCATTATGTTTCCCTAAAAAACACTTACTTTTACAATGATATGATTACAAAAAAAGAAAACCATCTCTGAAACACATATTTAATCACAAAAAAATTTCTCAAAAATATGTGCTAAAAAAATCCATGATATATATCCTAAGAGCCCGAAGATAACAAAATAATTCACTACGTCATAGTATAGTTTACAAATGCACTTGACTCGTGAGTTCCGACATTTATGAAGAGCTTATTCGGATATAGGAATATTTTAGTATGTGATTTATCAGAGCCTACATCTTTATTACAGTTGCTAAATTGTGTGATTTTTATGAGATATTAAAAATGCTATGATTCAAATGAACAACGACTACATCAAGAGCTAGCACGTTCTAAATACCCATACAGTTATCGTTATGTAGGGTATATAAGTATACTTATAATAGGGTAATATAAAATACAATATGTTAGGACAATAGTTTAAATAATTAAATTTAAAATATAATAAAAAGTTTTGTCTATATACCTATAGCTATATATATAATATATATACTATATATAATTATATAACTTATGAATATAGCCGTGATATTGATATATATTATATATTATATATTATTTGATGAAGTGAAAAATATGAGTAATGTTATTAAAAAAAGAAGGCTTCTCAATCTATAAAAGAGTGTGACGAAGAAAGATCCTACACTTATTTATTATAGCTCTATATACAAACTAAACGTAACATCTCTCTCTCTCTTCTCCACTCATAATTTTAAATATATATAAGTATATATTAAGTTTATATATCAAGTATCTAAATGACAGGCCTATAGTGTAAGTATAATAATATATTAATCACTAATACTAAGCGCTATGTATTATAGGTATATATAATTATATATATAGTTATATATAATATTAGTGTAGAAATAATATTACTATATGATTAAATGGGTTTTAGCCTATTCAGTCTGCCAGTAGTTAGACTAATAACAAATATATATGTAAGTCGTAGCGAGTAGTATGATTATGAATATATTAATGAGTATAAAGCTATATATAGATATATTATTGTTTCTACGAAATTGTAGAAATAAATGATTAATGATTTAAAATGGATGAATAAGTCAAAGTAAACAATATACTTAAAGCAGTTCGCAGGCGATTTACTATTACAACGCGCTAGTTAGATATGTGTTAAACATTGTTTTAATTAGATAAACCTTTATATTAAATTTATATGAATGAGCAACAACAAGAAAAATAATATAATTCGAGAAATAAGATAAAATCTAAAATATTAGAAGAGAATAATGGAACATTGGAAAAGTAATAAACAAATACTAAAGAAGCAAAGAACCTAATCATGGGCTGCTGCAACAATGTGATAAAATATCTTCTGTACCAATAACGACTCGAACAACCAAGAAAATAAGTAATAACGCCAACAGAAGGAAGGTATAAAGCAGAAATAGAGTGGAAAAATAAGTGTCTCGAAGTACTAAGAAATAGATTCAAATCATCATATAATATTATTAAAAATTGAGGTTAACCGATTTCTCTTCGATTCGTTATAATATAAGCATTCATAAATCATCCATCTTAATCTAACTAATTCATATATAAATAGACACCAGATTACACTCAGAAGATGTTAACTCTCCATCAGAGAACCTCTTATGATATCCCTGTATGAGGTAATAATAGTTAAGACTGAATTTTAATCATGGTGCGATTATTTTACTTCTACTCGAGACAGGAAATATCGAATGATATCTTAGCAAAAGAAAGAATGCCCTACCTTTTCGGGATTGAGAGAGTTAGTTATAAATACGAAAAATGAGGAGAACGATAGTTAGGATTGTCGTTGAAGTGGAATGACAAATAGTGTAAAATTATATTTCCATTGGTTTTGTAAATATTAACGTTCTTATATCAACTGTAGTATGTGTATAGATTTTAGAAGAGTAATATGATAAGGTTATAAAGATAATAATTTAAAGATAATGAATTGAGTTTAGAAATTTGAATTTATATTAAACCCTGTGGTCATTATGCTCTTTAAGTTATATAAAAAAGAACAGTAGGATATAAAAAAGAATAACCAGCATAACCATTTTAGAAATTAATTAGTGTTCTTAACAAGGCCGTTTGAACAAGCATATTATTAATAAGTATTACAAAGATTTAATTGTATATTATTTCCAGGTGTGAAGGTGAAATGCAGGTGTAAGGTGGTTAAATATTGGTCACAGAGAGTATATGAAGTAAATAATCTGTCTTGTTGGACAATAGCAAATAAATTGAATTCTAAAAATGACCATTCTTCTATATGTTTAGCTTGTGAGATACTGCTCAGTGCCATAATGGATAAATGGATTATATTTTATCAGATATTGATAATATATTTAATATATAATATGTACTTCTATGTGTATCTGTTCTGTCTTTCAAATGAAATAGTAAAGAGAATAAAGATAAGAGATAAAACTAGATATTTCTCCGAAAGATAGATAATGAAAAATCGTATTATTATGAGTTAATCTAAGATAAAAAAATAGAATCAACTAATATATTAATTATTTACAGTATTTATGTCTCAACGATAATATCCTCTCTCTCAACACATTAGGTATTGGGCGAACAAATGTCCAGTGAATACGAGATCGTGTTATATTTGCAAATCAAGAGAACATTTGGGAATAGATTGTCCGCAACGTTTCTCAGTGAATATGTGTTTAAAAAAGAAAAAAAAGAAATGAAAGATTAGAATCTAGAAATAAACAAATTTTTAATTGAATTGTTTTTTTCTCTATAATATAATTCGTAGATGATTTATTATTTATAGTTTTATTGTAATAATATTTAAAAATCATGTAAAATTTCATCACCATGAATTTGTATTAATTCTGTTACTTATAATTATGCACCATGAATTTAAGATATTAGAATTCTGAGGATTACTTTTTTGTATTTATCTTTATTTCTGCTTCTGCTTCTGAAATCCAAACAAGCAAAAGCAAAAAGAACATTTTTTATAAAAAAACTTTATATTTTTAATTAAAAATTCCATTAAATGCTTCTAAAATGTAGATAAGCAAGTAGCCTTAAATTGTATGAATATTAATTAAACAATGCTATGGCCCCGTGGCCTGTTCTCGTCAATGAAAAGAAAAAATAACTTTGAAATGAAATATTTGACTAAATTAATTAAACTTTTGTAACGAAAGGAAGGATTATAATTATTGGAAGGAGAAAATGAAAAGACAAGGTTCAAGAGTAAAGGAAAACTTATAGAGGAATATCTTTAGTACTTTTAATGAGAAATTTAAAGTTTCTCAAATTGATAGAAAATTTCTATACTTAACATTATATAAATTACCTATCGTATTTATATGATTAATTATTATGTTTTTAATTATTACATCTGCATAGATTCCCATATGTAATTAGAAATTGGAACCACAACAAGATGTGGCTTCCCTGGGAATAGTAACAGGGTAATGATGGATTGGTAATAAGTTTAATTATTTATTAAAATTATTAAAAAAAAACCTCAAAAAGTATAATATATAATTTGTATATTAAGTAATATAGAAACTTGATTATTTTACAAATTCGATAAATTGACACGTGCGAGAGGAAAATTATTATTGGTATTATTTAATCTATGCATTATAATTTTAATAAATAAGTTTAAATAGTTTATTAAAAAATATGTTTAATGTAAATGGAGTTTGACCTTGGGATAACTATATGAAATATATAAAAATTAGTAGAACTAAATATAAATTAATGTAAATACTATTGTTTGTAAACATATATAAAGGACTAAGTCGAAATTTATGTTTAGTTAATTATGTTTGAAATTTATCTAGAACCAATATGGGCTCAAAAATATTAGTTAAGTTTTACATTAGACTCTAGTGGTGTCTATTGGATTTGTTTAAGGTGAAAGTGGGAAAATTTAGACTTATAAATTAAAATAGATAATGGTTTTCTTTATGCTATACTATAACTTATTTGTCATTTATTAGCTTATTTGAAAGATAATATGAATAAAATAAATGGAAAAAGAAATGACGAAGCAAGGCTTAAAACATATTGTGATGTGGGAATAATGGCTGTTCTTATACTGGCGGTCTAAGAAGCGCATGCGCGTATATATTTCTAGGAAAAATTTCTTATCTATACATTGAGTTCTGAAGTGCTATCCAAATAATGATAGCAATATTATAAAACCATCGAGAGAGAAATTTTAAATTTGAATCCCTATTACTAATGTGAACAAACTCTCTACTCGAGTTATATTAAAAATCTCCAGATATGGTACGCCGACATGGATATTTATAAGCGTAACTGAACAGCACAAAATGTGAACAAGAATGCGACTCAGGATTGCGTGATAGTAGTGCTTAAAATCTCTGTGTAAACTGCGATAGTTGGAATAACTGTGCACCGATACCCTAAGAGAAAAAAATTGTAATACTTTACACAATTCACTACCTTGGGTGTGATGATTTGCCAATAGTCCGAATGGCCACCGTGGCAGCAGCGAGGAATAGTTAATTTTCACATATGCGATTAAAGCTCAGTATCACATACTAAACTCGCCATCTTCGGTGTATATAGGGAAAAATGCAGTGGAAATCGATTACCGACTCCAGTGGTTGAAGTATAAAAAGAGACGATTTGATTAAACACAGCAGAAAATCTATTATGATAAATGCATTGTTAATAAATTCCTTCCAAAAATGAGTGTTTACAATGTATATAGTATGTGGTATAGGCTCTTTTTGTTAAATTTAGTGTTTGAATACATTAGGATGATTTTTAGATTTTTAAGACATACAATTAGTGCCTCGGAAACCCGAATAGAAGATTATCATACATTGGATTAGTGAATCTCTACCAAACTTAGGAATGTCTCTGTCGATATTATAACTGAAACCATTTGAATTAAATGTGAGAAGGAGTCAGCACCTTAAAGTGTTATTGGTTATAACAGAGAATGAGAGAAATTTATAGACTCAAACTTTTAGTGGTATTACAAATGAGGCTTTTGGACCACACATAAGAGTAAGTGAGCCTAAGACTTGTGTCAGTTATTGATAACAGTAGAAATAATTATTATTACTCAAACTCTCAGTAATTATTGAAGCAATGTGTGAGTAAATATTAGATTAATAATATATACAAGAGAAGTTGGCTTAATTACCAAGAATTATATCTGAGTCGTCTGAATCAGCAGCACTTATCTGTTCAAGAGATTGGAAAAGCTTGAAAAAAGGAGGCAGATATTGTATTATAAAGAGTTTTTGAAGTGTGATATCATATACAAAGAGAGATGCTCTCTAAGATCTCAAGCTCGCAAACGGAATGATCAGACAGATCTATGTATTAGCGCTCTTCGAGTTCAGAAAAGAAGTGGGAGAGAAACAGCAAGTAGATGGAGAACCAAGGCAGTTTTGGAAAAATTTTAAGATAGAAGACGGAGCGCACTGTGAACTTAAATTCAAGTTCTCAGATCGAGTTTGGATTCCCGCGCCCACGAAAGAAAACATCTCAAAAGATGATAGATTGTAGTTAGACCTTACAACTTATTTAGGTAATTTCTTATCAGATAGTTGACAAAGAAATAATATAAGGAAAAAATCAAATGATCAATATTGAAGAATATAAATATTGAAAACAAAGATAAGAGAGACAAAGAAATTAATGTGCTCGGGTGCGTGTTAGGATAGCGAAGCGTAGGCGAAAAAAATAGGATACAAGATAGGTCTTATTAAGGGGTCAGTGAGAAGGTTTATTCAGTGAGAAATGATCAAGTAAATCGTTTGTGACTTAATGAGGGCTTCCTTGAATACCTAAGAAATTATTACCCACAGATAACCTAAAGGAGATGACAAATATTCAACGACTTTAAGATGAATTCGCGGATGAATGAAGCAACATTATTGAGTTGCTCAATTGTGTTCAGGAATTTGTGTTCCAAAATGAGTAATTGTAGTAGAGGAAGACAAGCTTTTACATTCAGAAGATCGCTACTTAATGCGTATGTACGACAGAGTTGATCCTCAGTACGAGTGCAAGAAATAGGAAAGAAGAAAAATGAGCAAGAGCCCGTCTCTTGTAATTGGACTCCGAGGTTTTTTTGGGAACAATGAAATGAAGTGGACACTCAAATATAGATGGCCAACGAAATCATTAAAAAATGTGTTCTTGACATGTGTAATTCAGGAAAATGGGATGGGAAATGTCTCTAGTGATGATGATGAAGGGATAGCTTTATAATTTAGGTCTATAAAATTGTAATGAAGAGAGAAAATGTATATTATTTAGTATTACGTCCCCCTCAAGAGTAAGCATTAAAAATACAGAACCTATGTAGTAAAGACTGAAGGAAAATTTGGCTGTATAGGTTTTTAAAAGATGCGCTCGAAGAACGGAGAATTGTAGTAGCGATAGCTCATGCGATGGAAATCCGATAATAATATCACAATTGGTTAGGAACATAAAGTAGAATAATTGGAACCGGAACACCGCTTTATAGGATTAGTTATGATGAAAGGAAAATATCTATGACTGAATCATTTTCTCGCCTCATGTGCTTACATGTGGTGGACTCGTTATTCTGCTATGTGGTGGTGTATACTGAGGTATATGATATATGAAAAAGATATATAAAATCTAAGATTGAAGTAACTTTGATTTTATAGATGAGAAAGAAGAGCCTGAATAATATGGAAAAATATTTATTTATTACATTTGTTGTTGATGCTGGTGAGGTCAATACTCAAAAATGATATGAAGAAATATATCTCTATTGAGCAGGTATTCCTATTATGTAAAGAAAATAGGTGAAGAAGTAAAAAAATTATTAAAAAGTACCATGGAATAAAAAAACAAATTACCAATTATTGAGTTTAGATATTAAATAAAGAAGAGGACAACTAAGTAATTTATCAAGAGATCAGATGTTGGACTCAAATATATAAACTTGGATAGACCGACTCAAAACAATAATCACAGAACCTAAGATTCTACTCATAGTGTATAAGTTAAGCATAGGTGATTAATTGATTTGTATTTTTAATATGTGAGGGAGGAGAGATAATGAAAAAAGTAATAAAAATTATGTAAATAGAATAAGAGAAAAAGGGTAAACCATGCATATAAAATTCTTTTCCTACATCTTTAAGTATGGCTGTTATGTTAGGTCAAATAAGTTTGGAATATCTTTTTTCAGCATTGCTCCCAATATAGTTTAAACTTACGGTTGAGTGGAAAATAGGAGTATTACTAATATCAATTACATTCGTGGGGTACATAATAAGTAAGTGATTATGGCATTAATTGCAATACTATGTTTTAAAAGTTCCAACTAAATTATACTAAATCGCGCTTAAATTTGAATGGATCAAAGAAGTGTAATTTGCATCGTTTAGAAAAGTGTGTGTCGCGGCAATCCACATCATGCAGTGTGTAAACAAATTTAGATGGGTTTCTTTTAGAGGTTTGCGCACATGTCTTGTCTTCAAAATGCACGATGTGGTTAAATCTCTATTCTGAATAGTCTTCACATATGCTTTCAAATATGTAATGTTCCCCCCCTGGCGGAGAAAAAAAGGAAAGAAAATTTATTATGATGAGGAGTAAAGTGATAACAGGAAGAAAAGGAGATAGGCCTTATCTGAATATTGATTGAGGAACACTTCCATAACTGCCATGTTGAAAGAAGACACTGTGACACTCAACTTCGTTGCTCATAGTACAAATAAAGACTTAAGACATTAGATATGGCATTATCTCAAAGGAAATAATCGATGGAAAAAGAACTCGAAGAATATTAATAAAAGAGAATTAGGAGCAGATCGCAGACATCTTAACAAAAGAGGGTGTAAAGAAAGAAAATTGTAGGGGAATATTTTAACAACGTTAATAACGTAATATGAAGACATACTACACTCATAGCAAAGAATAAACAAGAAATAAGAAGAAAAAGAAAAAAAGAAAAAAAAAACTAGAAATAAAAAACAAAAAGGAAAAAAAAGATAAATAGTTGAGGTTTAATAATTTCTGCATGGTATCCTTGTATAATCTATGCCAGTAGGTTTAGAAAAAAACAAAAAGTGTACTGTCGATAAGCTATTAATTTCAAGTATTATAATATATACTATAATATGACAGAATTATTAGAATTATTATTGTTTCCAGATAAGTTGTAGAAATAAATGAATCTAACTGGATTAAATAGATGTTAAAACGTAAAAGTACAAAATAAACTATAAGAGTCGCAGGCCTTTAAACTGTATTACAACGCCTTAGTATTTTTTTGTTTTTTAATATTGTATTTTAGTTGATGAAGAAATTATTTACATATAAAAGAGAAACAACTCTAAGAATTATAGAATTAAAAGGAAAGCAAAATAACATTGAAGTCTAATATTGTGAAATAATAAAATAATAGATAAAAATAGAAATGAATTGCGCAACCAAAGGAAATAACCTGACCAAAAGAATGAACCCAGACCAAAAAAGAATAACCAGAAACAGAAGGAAATAACAAGAAATTTAGGAAAATTATTATCTTAAACAGATCGTAATAGTATCATCATCATATTAAAATGGGTTTACACGTTCCCGTGCGTATAATCATAAATACATCATCTTATCTCTACAGATCATAAAAGGCGACTCACCAGATTACACAAAGAGAAACTACTCCATCGGACCTTGAACCCTGAGAGGTAAGTTACACGAAATTTATCAATTGGTAATTACTATATATAAGAGAGATGAGAGAGAGGAGAGAGAGGTAAAAATGCAGTTTTTGGGCATAATTCCAAAAAAGGGCCAGGAGAATTCATCTCAGAAAAACTATACTTACAGAAAAACTGATATTACACTATTTTGGGATATTTCAGGCCGTTTATATATAAAGCTTATTATCAGAGTTTTAAATATATATTATATATATATAATATATATATATATTGATTATTGAGTATATTAATTATGTTATATATATTATATATATATACTAGATATATAAAGTATAGTATATTATTATTATACTTGTGGTAATATAGTGCATAAAACAGCGCTTTACGGATGCGGTCATTAAAGAGATGCAGGATGCGGATTGCGGATCTTAAAGTATATGAGGGCTGCGGAATGCGATGCGCAAGTAATAAAACCAAGTTGATTAAAAAATTATATATATATATACTATATAATAATATATATTATATAGTATTATTATATATATATATAGTATATATATATATATATATATATATATATATAAATAATTTTATATGGCATTATTATTATTACTATAAAAATTATATATATATCTTACATCTCACATCCAGCCAGGCTTACGAGCCTGTCAGGTGGGGGCCAACCTCCGCTTCCATTCTGTTCTATCCATCACGATCCATCGCCTCAGCCTACACCATTGCAGCATCTGGTGTTTCCTCAAATGACAATCCTTTACCCTGTGTCTCATCCCTTCGTTCCGCGGTCTTCCCCTCCGGTCGTCACTCCTCCGTTTTCCACCTCCACTTCCTGCTGGCAACTCCTCTTTCCCTGCATCCTCTCCAGGTTCCCACCATCTCAGTTTGGCTGCGTCCACTTTTCATCATGGGGTTTGACACCCACGCTCTCCTCACTGTCTCGTTTCTCACGTGCTTCTCTTCTCGGCTTTCCATCCATTACTTGTCCTTAACACATTCATCAAGCTGTCTCCGTCTCCCCATACAACAGTATCCGGCGGGTCAACCCCACTCCTCATATATTTCTCTCTTCACCTCACTTTTTTCATATATTCTAATCTTTCAGGATGGGAGTATACTGCTTCTTACTTGTCACTGATGTAGCTGCTACTAGGATATCCATACTTCTCGTAATATACTCTCAGGTAGCATTTGCGTTGTGGCAGTCGCTAGGAAGTGGGGACTTTATCCTATATGATTCTGTGACTTAATATATGCTATCCACATTGTTAAATCTACGTTATGCGGTGCTACTCAAAAATATTCAACTCACTCTCTCCGTCCTGGTTGCGTGGCATTTTGCTATTCTTGAATAATGATAGTCTCCTCTGTATGTTGCTCCAGAGTCAATGTGCTTTGTTGACGAGTCCTGCGTTCTTTTACTATATACCACTTCCTAGCTGTGATATCATGAGCGAAGAATGAGCACGCGCATGGTGGTTCTAAAACCTCTGTAAGTTCTTTGTCTCAACGATTCTCGACTAATTTTGCGAGAGACAGGTAAGATCTCTCAAGCGAAAATACTTTTTGACAGCCAGATCATCTGTGTATACCATGATGTCTCCGTCAATCTCTTCTAAAACTCTCTTTTAAACCTTCTGTATGACTGTGTCCCCAAATACGCCTATAAACTGGGTGAAGGCGACAGCACACTACCCTGCCTTACTCTAGTTTTTACCAAACGCATTCCCGTTTTTTATTTGCCTGTTCGTTTACCCTTACTATGCTATGCATTCATCAGTAGTACTTCCTTACTGCCTTTATCAAACTGTCTTCAACTTCATAATCCCTCCGGAACTCTCCACAGGTGTCTCGGTAAACTGGGCTCAGAATCAAATGCTTTCTTCAAGTCTATGAAGGCGATATATGCCTTTCTTATTGTATACCCCTTTTCTTTTCCTGTATCATTCCTTTATGCAAACATTAAATCTGTAGTACTTATACCACCTCTGTAACCCATACTGCTCTTTACCTAATCTTGGCTCTATTTTTGCTCTTAATTTTCCTTTCTAATATCTTTCATATAACTTCGCCATTGTGATCCATTAGAGATTCCTCTATAATTTTTACAATTTCCTCCGTCCCCCTTTACTTTTTATTAAAATGGGAACTATTATTGACCTTTGCCCCAACTTGCCGGCACTCTACTCCCACCCAACACACTGTCAGAAATCTCAGCTTCAATGGCTTTCAGCCCTCTCCTGCCCCCTCTACGCAGCAACCCCCCTCAATATTATACCATCCTCACCAGGAAGTTTTTCCGCTCGTCATTTCCTTAAGCCTCCTCAAATTCCTGCGCTCGTCTTCTCTCTCCAACATTCTCTCCTCCTCCTCTCTCTCCCTTCCTCTTCCTCTTCACTTCCACATCAACAACTCATCAAAGTACTCTCTATCCACCTTTTTGTTTTTTCCTCCGGGCTTACCAATGTTTCTCCATTTTGTCTTTTGATATTACATACTCTACTCTTCGCTCTCTATTACGTTCTTGCGATCTAAAATCTTTTTGCTTCCCTTTCTATCATACATCAGTTTCCTGTGCTAGCTTCTAAGTCACCCCTCCTTTTGGCCTCCTCTTCACTCTCTCCCGCTCATTTCTTGCTTCCCGTTACACGGGCTCGAGTATATATAATATTATTTTTTATATAGACACTTTTTTTATATATATATATATTACCTTATAATTATACTATAGCTATTTTATATGGATAATTAAATGATTAGTATATATATATAAATTATATCATATATATGTGTATATATATATATCAATAATATAATAAATATTACTAATTAATACGTATATATATATATATATATATTTATATATATAGTATATATTATATATTATATATATATATATATATTATATATATATATATATATATATATATATAATATATAAAGTATATATATAATATGACAGAAATCAATGGAAATTCAAATTATTACATATTTTTGCGCAGGGTGGAAACTCCAATGATAAGAAGATACAAATAATAAGTTATTGTTATGCATTTAATATCAAATAGTAGAAAACATCCGCAACATCCTCATTTTCAAAGAGGATGCGGTATGCGCCGTGATGGCGTGTATGCTGCCTGTTAGGTGAGGATGCGGACGGCGGATGTCAATTTAGGTTGCAGATGTTCCGCAAATGCGGATGCGGAAGCGGATGTGAAAAGCTATCACTGAATATAATATATATTAATATATATATATATATAGATATATAATATAATATATATTATATATATATATATATATACTATATTATATACTATATAATATATACATATATATGAAGGTCGTTATGAATTAATACTACCTAAATACCCTAGAGTAGAACCGCATAGATATCAGGAGTCGGGGTCCTCGGCCTCCAGGTGGACGGCGGGGGGACTTCGCCCCCTCTGTCCCCCTCGGCTCGAGCCCCTAAACAACATATATTTTCCAGTAGGCGGGCTCGAGCCGATGGGCGGCATGGGGGGAGCTAGAGTCCCACCCGTCGTCCACCTTAGAGGGCCTGGATAGAGAGTCCCTGATCTTCTACTGCTTGATATCTATGCGGCGATTAACTCTCTCGTGTCGCGGTTGGTATTCTCGTTAGTATATTTAAACATATTTAAAATGACTTTCGTCTATATATAGGTATAAAAGCTAATGAAAATTATGATATAGTATAAATAGGTGTGATCATATTTATTTATGGTGTTAGTCCTGGTATGGTTGCTGACTTTTTTAGTTGAGTCTACGGTTGGTTGGGTTTGTGTTATATATAGGGTAATAAATTACTTCTGATTAAATCAAAGCTAATTCTGGCTTCAGCGGCATATTGTTTCGTTTGTATATATGTGGGTCTGGTATTGATATTATATATAGGGTAGGGTAATAATTTTGATGAATTAATTGTATGAATTTGTTTTTGCTGGTGAATGATCTAAATATATATTGAGATGGTTATTATATATATATATTAGTTTTATTGGTATGTATATAGGTCAGCCGATTGTTAAGTGTTGGTTGATTGCCTAAGGATATAAGGGCGTTGGTAAAATTATTTATGTTAGCAAAGTATAGGTAGTTGTTGGGTGCAACTTTTGAAGAACATCACACCAGATTTTGAGGAATTTAGTAGCTCATTTTGCTCTTTCTATAATTTATCAGGTTGGGTTCAAGACATTTTTTCAAGGTACAAGGGTACAAGTACAAGATACGTAATCTAGTTTTGTTGAATTGTTCAAGTCATCCATTATACGAAAGATACAAAAGTTAGCATAGAGTTCGTGCTGGCAATTTTCTACATATATTCAATAACATGGCGTAGCCATGTTTCCTTGAGGGTTCATTTGGGCAAGTTAGTATGCAGTACAGAGTGACTCTCTAGTAGTATACCATTGAGTGTCACAACAATTAAGTACAATAGGACTTTCTTGTCAAAAACTTGCATATAGTAATATATATAAATATATAATAATAGTAATATAGATTATTTTGATAGGTACTAAAGAAACATAGCATATATAGGTATACTATTATAATATTAATACCCCCCTATTTTCTATGTCCTGACGCTCTGACCAGATTTATTAAATAGGTATCTTCTATCATTTTGAAACATAGCGATTTTTGGTCTTATTATGTAAATGTTTTCTCTCGAATATCATATATATCATCATCATCATCATGCGTCTCCTCTATCAATTCCTCACACGCTGTGTCTCTTATCTCCGCTCCAGACTGGAGGGCAAGGCGGCGTAACTAAATTTTATCAACCATTAATCATTTTATGTTAACTTACGCGAAAACAAAAAATTACGAGTAGAAGAATAGTGTAGGGTCATAGAGTGGTGAAAGAAGTAAAGAAAGGGAAATCAGCCTTACCGCACCCTTGATGTACCCAATTAGTGATGAAAGTTCTATGCGACAGGTTTCAGCAAAAAATCGGCACCTAGAGCGTTCGACTGGAGCTGCTTGCATTGATCCCTGTAAAAACTAGAAAGTGTCCTCCAAAGATCGGAATTGAGGTGTGGAGATATCCGTGTACCGACTGGTGCCCGGTGGCTAACATATTGCGTACCTCCTCTATACAACAACCCATACATTGCGCATTCGAATTCCTGTATTTATGCACGCTGTCAGTGCTTCTGGCTTCTGTCGAAAACTGTCACATGTCTTCTCATTTTGAAAGGGTCATAATGACCCCCCCTTCTGACCTGTATTCCACTTTATTTGTTCTGTCCCTCAGTGGCCTCGGGTCGATTCCCAACAGCATCTGACTCTCCGAACTAATAAGTGTCTAGTCCGTATGTAATACGACTCGCTTTTATCCTTCTATGTCACTTATTCTCCTTTTCCACAATGATCCAAACCATGCTGCCATTATACTCTGCGGACTCTGCATTGTCTGTCCTCATCCATACTTTATATATCGTGCCTATATACTCCTAGCACAAACTCTACATATCGCCTCACTAGATATCGTGTCGCATCTACTCAATTTCTCCTTTTATAACTAATATGCTATGGCACCTGAACACGCCGCAGCTTAGGTTCGTTCGCGTGCTGAACACGATCCTGTAATCTCTCTCGTCCAAATAATACTTCTATATCGTCTTAGTTCAAGACCAAGCTTAAGTATAATAGCACGAGCGAATGTATCTAACATCATATCTACTGAGATGTAAAGGCACCTGTGCTAGACGCAAATCGTCTCTATACTTAGCCCTTTAAGTAAGTATGTTTGTCTACCATACGATAGGGGGAAACGACGCTCAGCCTACAACATACCTAAGTTAAGTGAGACGCATCTTCACTACTTGATCCGCACTATAGACTCGATTAGCATTTCATTCTCCTGCTACATCATTTCAGTGCAATCGATTATATACATTTCTGAATATTTAATGTGCAGTGTAGTTGGTTTTAAATATCCGCCACGGTCCTCTGGAAATTGTCTCAAGCACAGTCTGAAACTCTGGCAATAACATTCACACGTGTGTAGGCGATACTGTCGCTTTCACTGCACAAACATGTGACGCCTGTGTTATCTACGGTTTAATTTAACACTTTCTTTTACACCTCCTACAAAATCTCGTCCTACTTAGTACTTCTCAAATACTCTCTTCAGATTCGCCAGAAGGTAGAAGGATTTGGCAGGGTGCAAATAAGATAAGTGTAAGGAATCCCTCCACTCTCCTTCTCCATATACTGCTCATCATTTCGCAAGGAAGGACCATGCTTCCCAGTTGTCTATCATACAACTCTACATAATTTCTTTTTCCAAAAGATGCTCTCATATCTCGATAATTAAGTGTTGGGGGAAAAATGTAACGTATCCTATTCGCGCGAAAGAGTTAGCATCATACACACATTCGCCCGTTGTCATCACTGTGCCCGCTTTCTCAATAGTATAGTACCAATCGCCCTTCTTCTCGACCTCATAGATCGCTAGTTCTTGTAGGAGAGTAGCTGCTCGAGACTCGGGAGTGGATAATCATCGTCGGTGTCTGGTACTGGCATAAAGTGAGACAGTAATAACGTATCCGATGATCTCCTCTCAGTGTATGCTATTAATGCCAACACACCAATAGTCACTCGCATTATAGTTAACAATAGAGCCTGCGGAATATAAGTATTCTCCGCTAAAGTACCTATTATTTAGACGTACCTTGTTTTTCGGTCGGCAAAAGTGACTCGGATTTAAATCCTAAAATCAGATATTCTGATGACTTCTACTCGATGCGGGTTTCTGCATATTCAATAGGGGTTTTAAAGGTCGTATATATCGTTTGTCTTGTTAGTTCTAGTTTCTAAATACTATTATCTTTAGTGCAAATTGGTGCCACACATATCTCTTCTACGTTACTTTGCTAAAGCACAGTACTTTGGTCTTTATTCTTGCCCTGCAAAATAGATAGTTCATGCAAACTATGTGCGAGCGAGGCGCGACATTCTCACTTTATCAATAGTCCGGAATAACTCACTCTACAGATATTGACTCCTATGATTTTGTAATATAATTCGTTATCGGTAAACTCCTTTACAACCATCAATAAACTAAATTATACAGCATATCAATACTTTACAGACCTCTTTTCCCTGTGCAACATTCTAATTCGTACTTTGTTGAAAATCAACTCTCTTCCTCTAAACCCACGTCCTGTTAAGTTCGCTTGCTCATGACGTATGAGGTGAATCAATGGTTGGTTATCCGTTGATAATTGTAGCGGATACCGAATACCGGTATTGTTTTTGAACTTTTGCATACAAGTCAAAAAGCGTCTTTTGCTTAATTGACGAACTTCCCCAATATGCATATCTCTCTCCTATCTTGAGTAGTATTCCATACGCTTTTACGTCTGTGGCACTTTGTTTAGTGCTCTGTGAAGATTATGAAGGATAATGGCTTTTCTTTTTGCCTATTTCTCGTTACTTAACTGGTTAATAAAGACAGCACCCGTAAGCCCATTAAGCGGTTAGATAGGGCATCCAGTGTATATTGAATATGATATATTCTCTTGGGAGTAAAATGCCAGGGATAATCTTTAAATTGGGGTTTAGGTAAAGATTATAACAACATTAATCTTTTTTAAAGATTTATATGAAAAAAATGACTTACTATTTGTTGTCCTCCGCGTCTACCATGAATTAGATATGTAGATAACATATTTACCGGTTAAATATTTTAGTTATGATTGATTGTTTAAGCGAGTAGTGGAACCGGTTTTTTTGAGGGGTCGATCGTAGTGAGCTTTTACACGTACGTTCCCGAGAAACAATTGAAAGCACCCGAAAACGACGCTAAGAAAGTCATAGTGTCTCATGCCACTGGTATTCTACGTTAGGAGTTTCTCTTGCCCAAAGATAGTAAGAAGTCCTTCTGGAGTCTTCATATGATTCTCGTGGAGTGGTGTCAAGTGAAGAGTCCGAGTCTGTTTGCGTGCTACTGAGGGTTTTATAAGTACCGGCGAGAAAAGGAGGCTGTTTGCTGAGTAATAGAAACTTACATTCTCATGCTGATAACTTATTGACGTTGCGTGCGTATATCATGTGTGCTAGATACGAGGATTGTGATAAAATACCTTCCGTTTTGCTATAGTTGATCCGTTAATTTCTCGATGGTAATGTTCTTACTTTTCCCTCCCAGTATTAAGAACATCTTTCCAAGGAGATAAAGTAACTCTTGACCTTGTTTGTTTCTCCTCTCTTAGGTAGTTGCGAGAGATTCAATACGTCTCTACTCAAAACCCATACACAGATTCTCTGCCATTTGCTTCACTTGCGTCAACTACTTAAAATTATTTGGAGCTGGATTATCGTTTCGTGCTTCAAAGTGCCTAAGGTGAACATTATTGTGACATAGATTATTTTTTTTCGGGCCCCAAAAATCACATTACCAGCATTTTTGCAGCACGCTAACTTGTATTGTGTGAGGTGCATACTTGACCATACTCTTCTATGTTTGCGGGTATTTTAGTAGCGGTGTTGTGTCTTTCTTTTACGATTTGGGCAGCCATTGTACTTACACTTCTTTACCTCTGCTTGTTTACTCAAAGTGTCTCGATCGAATTAGCCATCAAGCAAAAACTTACATGAAACCCATTTCTGCCAGCCTTGTAAGAGTTACTGAACCATGAAAGACAACTTAATGGCATTGTTTATCTCAAGATGATAAATAATTCATCGAAACAAAGTGACAATCTTTCCAAAACAAAACCCCAATATTATACTTAAATAAAATGACAGATTTTAGATATATATAGAGTGATATATGCATAGTCTGCATATATACACAGAATCTACATATGAAAAAAATAAAATACACACAGAAGGATATAGAGAATATAGAGGATAAGAAGAAACACCAAAAAAAAATTATCAAAATTAGTTAATAAGACAAAATAATAATAATTTAATAACACATCAAAATTTACTGCTTCCTCATGCGTGAATGTGCTATATACACCTATCTATCCTCTGGAAAAAGGGGCAACAATAGCAAATCGGCTTTGCGGGGGCGTGGAGTCCAGTGTTAATTAGTCATGCTAGTCACGACCTTTTTATCCTCTTTTTTTTTTTTATTTATTTCTAAATCAACAGGTCTTCACTCTTCCTCACAAGTCGAATTGCCCCCTCCTTAAAGAAAACAAATCATTTATATTTAAATATGTTCACTAGATTTTGTGTATACATCATGAAACACAAATCATATGTACCAACACCCGCCTACATACACACAATATATGTATAGTTTTATATTTCTCTATTTAATTGCTATTCCGATTTGTGACAAAACAACACAAAAATAAATAAAAAAATTTACATTAATGAAAACTCTAATTTCAGCTTCTACTAAAATCTTATTTAATTTATGTAACTATTTATGGTCTGCGTAAAAGGAATTTTACATCTACTCCACCATTCATCGGCTTTATATTATCTTCATGCAAGTTGATCTTTCCTCCTAGAAATTACGATGAAGAGCTATCCGTATCCGCTGAAGGTGCTTTGATTCTAACAAAAATTCTCCAGTCTTAGCGACAACTCTAAATTTAGATTACAGGTTATATAAAAAAACTAAGGAGATGGATGAAATACCTTAGGAGGTGATGATGCCATTTTTGGCACAGGAATTGGTCAAAATCAGGTGATAAAACAGGTGGCAAATCAGGAACTCCCTTGGCGGGCAAGTTCACACCGTTTTCCTTTTCTTCAGGTAGATGGTCTCCCTGCACAAATGTGGACCGCTGATGTTCCAAACTGGATGCGTTCCAAGACTTGGATGCCAACTTCACTAGGGTTATATCCTGGTTCTTCGGGATCACAACTGGGAACTAAATAGAAACAAGAATTAATCATCTGTTTCCAATGCATTATCTTACACAATTAATAAAGCTTCAAAACTCAATAAAACTAAATAAAGATTTACTAAATTTCTCTATTCCCTTTCTATTACTTCACTATAAGCAAAACACATAAATATGAACATAATAATCTTTAATATTTACCCTTTTAATAAGGCCAGGAATTATTGTCCTATCGTCTGTTTTTTCTGTTATTTTAATGATTTTCTTCACTTTTCGTTTGTTTTCTTCTTAATTTTTGTTCTTTGGTATGGATTTCCGTTTTTTTTTTCTTTCTCTTTTAGATTTTATTTCCAAAACGTTCAAAATTCATAAATATCTGTAGGGAGAAAAACAAGACATAGATGAAATCGTAAAATAAAATAAATAATAGGGAATTTATGTAACAAAATAATATATATATAATATCTATATATTAATATATATATATATATATATATATATAATATATTAGTATATTAATAAAATCATAAAGTACCTACATATATATATAATAATATAACCTCCACTTATTACGGTATAAATACAAATACGTATAAAAATACAGAAGAAAAGCGCGAAAAATAAAAAAGAAAAAACAAAAAAAACGGAGGGATACTTAAAATATTATACTTATATATATATATATGCCATATAACATGGTTTTGTGAGGTAAAATCTGAGAGAGAGGTTTCAGAGAAGGATTGGTGTTAGAAAGATATATAAAGAAAAAGGAAATGAATGTTAGAAGGATGGGTTTTGAAAGTAAAACGTAGGATAAGAGGTAGGTTATGGTCCTCATTTGGGTCCGCCAAAGAGAACATCCTCAAGTGAGAAAGATAATATGGCTACCGCATGAGAGCTGAGCAGGGAACAAGTGCACTGAGAATTTAAATAATATATAAAGAAGAGAATCAAAAATTATATATTGGTTGGACGACAAAGGGAACGGATGATTTGAAGAGATAAGTAAGGTAAAGTTGCTGAAAGTTGAGAGCAGGAGGCTGGCTGCATATTAATCCAAATTGGTGGATGTAAGCGAGATGAGTCATAAGAGTGGCGCTAGATGTCTTGAGTGAATGTTAAGTTGTTACCTTTGTTAATTGCTTATAGTAGTGAGACTATGGGTCTGGAATAAGAGGTATAGATCTAAAGTTTACTGTGTTCAATGGACATTCTTAGCGGCGTGTTAGGTGTAAGAAGAATTGATAAAATGAGGAAATGAACGTATGACAGAGTTGTATGGTATGAAAAAAGGGTTAAATGAGAGATTAAATGAAAGTATGTTTAGATGGTATGGTCATGCGTCATATAAAAAGAATAGATGATAGTCGGTTGGTTATCGGATATAATGTGGTGGTGAGTGTGGTGGGAATCGACAGGCTGGGAGACCGAAGAAAAAAAGTGGATTGAGTCAATCAAAGAATCTCTGGAAGGAGTGAAAATTTGGTTTGGCAGGCGCGAAGAAAAAAGTGCATAATAGGAGATAAAAATGGCAGAGGTTTTGTGAGGCGTGTATGGTTGTAGCCCACCTGGGCCAAGGGCATGTACCCCACGGAATTTGGCGAAAAGCTCGCATGTTAGGGTGCCGTCGCAAGGTCCCGTGAAGAAGCTCGAGTAGGGTGGATTTTAATCGGTGCGGCGCAGTCCCAACTAATAGGTATAAAAGGAAGGTAGGCTGGGCTTTCTTTCGGACTGTGTGTTTCCTATTCATTCTACTACTTTTCTATTTCTGGTGTAAATGTTACGCACCTTACCCCCAGTCTTTGGCGGAAACCAAAGTGGTGGTGATGATGATGAAGACCCCGGGTGAGGTATGAATATACACTATAAATAATAAAGTACGTAAAATATAATAATATATATTAATATAATATATTATATATAAAATATATAAATATATATATATAATAAAAATATAAAAAAAATAGAATCGCGGGGGTGGGCCGAGAACGACAAACTAAACTTTAGGAGGAGGTAAGAGTCGCACTTCAAAATCTAACAAAAGATATAAAAAAGAAATTTTTTTTTTTTTCTGCTCATTTTATAGCCACCAAAAAAAACCAAAAGGCCCCAAACAAAAAAGTAGTCCAACACAAATGAACAAGATAGTTTTAGTTTTAAAAAGATATAGCCTCATCTGATTGAGTTATATAAAAAAAAGGTAGAAATTAGGGTACAAAAAATATATATTATTCACTTTGAAAAAAAAAAACGCTCGTTTTTAACTTCGTTATAAATGAAAAATTGTGAGGATCGATTTTAATTATTTTTTTCAGTGGAATTACATCGAGTTATGTTGCTTAAACAGGAAATAAAAACCCCGAAATGGCAAAGATAAAATCTCTTGAGGTTGCCATGAGCGAGTATTCAGTTTGGGCCAAACAAACCAAACGCGGCCTAACGTGTGCGGCATTCACCCCGCCAAGTAAAAAAGAGTGCCATGCGCGAGGGGTGGCATCGGACCACCATTGTTAAAATAAGAATAATAATATTAGATAAATAATTAAATGACATTTTTATTACGTATATTAAATATATATTAGATTACGATAATGTAGTAATAATTATAATATTAAAAGATGAAAATTTTTTCAAAAAAATGAAATTGAAACAAAAAACCGACTGCAGAAATCAGATACACAAAATATTTTGTGCGAGAGAGGAGGTTATCGGACCACCTTATTTATACCGGTTTTTATAAATTTAAATATCATTATATAAAATATTACAATTATTACGAATATAATTAAAAATAAAACATTATTATATTAAGTAAAAATTAATAATAAATTGAAAATTATACGGTACAAGACGAAATAAAAAGATAGATAACCGAAGACCCCTCAATGATTTGAGTCCAGCTCTCTCACCCACTAAACGCAACGGTCAGGCTGAACTCGGGGTTTCAAACTTTAATAAAACTTTATTATTGGAATTACATTATTATTTTTTTGTGTGCTTAGGCCCGACATTATCTGATTTAACAAAAAAAAAAATTATCCAAAAAGATAAGCAGTAATAAGACGGGAGAGTCTGAGAAGACCAAGTAGCTTATAGCCCTAAAGTGGTCCACGTACCCCGCCCGACCATATACTATAATTATATACTATATATATATTATAATATAGTATAAATAAGATATAGTAGGTAGTAGGGGGAAGTGTGAGTTATGACATAGTATAAATATATAGTATAATACTATATATAATATATATATAGTATATCAATACTATACTATATACTATATACTATATATATTATCATATATATATATATAAATTCATAAATGAGAAATTTATGTTAGCAATACAGTATATAAAAATATCAATACGTAGGAAATGATAAAATTGAAAATAATAAAATGATTGCAAGGTTAAAAAGGTCAGAAGTACTTGCAAAGTATAACCAAGCCACAAGTAGTACCCAAGTACAAAAGGGCTCGAAGTACAAGTACAATACAAGCTTACAGTGGTTTTAGAAATTGCAAGTACACGTCAAGTACAGAGTGACTCCGAATAAGATGTACTTAAGATAACAAGAATACAGAATAACATCGAATGATAACTTGAACCACACCACTAGAATATATAATAATATAATATAATATATAATAATATATATATATAATTTATAGAGTAAAATAAATATATAAGAAAATTATATATATATATATGTAAGAATATATATATATATATATATATTATATATACTATATATCTATATATATATATAAAAATAAAAACGAAACGTAAATAAAAATATAATAATAACTATTATGTAATTTTGAATAAAAAAACTATAACCTACAAGACCTGTTAAAAAATTAATTAGAAAAGTGTATATACACAAAACTGTATTTAACAAATTAATTAAACTGCACACAAAAGTTAACTACAAAACAGTCAAAAATTTTTTTACATTATTATCCTGAATCACTTTTAAAATTGTTTAAAAATGATAATTGTATAAAAATTTTTATAAAAATTTGTTCAAAAATAATTTCAAAACGTTAAAAATTATAAAATCTATAATTATTTAAATTATAATTAGTATTACTGCTAAAGTTTGTTGACTATAACATTAGGGAAAAATTTCTGTGCATTTATTAATTATTTTTATTATTTTGAAATTCATTCTATGTTTTAATGTATTTATTATTTATTATAAGGGCGTTGGTGGTAAAGCCTTAACATCGGCACCACTTAACAAATATTTTGTTGTTTAAAAAAACTTTGTATTTAAAGTCATAAAATTAAATGACATTGAGCGAAAATTGAAAATGATGTGAAATTGTGGCCAATGAAATGAATTATGGACATTGTGATGAAATAATAGAGATTGAAATGAAAAAGTGAAAATTAAAATGAAGTAAAAAAAATAGTATATTGTAAAATGTAGTGAAGTTCAAATGTATTTATGAATACATTTTAAAATATATAAAAACTGAGAAAAAGATAAATTAAATAAAAGAAAATGAAATAAGCCAAGTAAAAAAAATTGAAAATAAAATATGAATAAGTCACAATAAATTAAGCGAATGGCCTACATATGAACCATAAAGAGTAAGACAATAACAAAAATAAAAAAATAAAATAAGAAAAATTGAAATTAAGAAATAAATTAAAATAAAATTAAAGTAAAAAATAAAATATGTAAATAATACTCAAAAAGTACTAATTACATCGAGTTAGCAGTGCCCATAGATATAAACAAATTACTAAAAACGTGGACAATTAATGGAATTGCGGACATTATAATAAAATGACAAATGAAATGAAAAAAAGAATAAAATTAAAATAAAATTGTGAAAATGATTATAAAATACAAAATTGGAAAATGTATTCAAATAATAACATTTGTAAAACTGGCCATATGATATAGCTCAATTATGTATAAGCTGTTTTAAATGTCAGAATATATATCTCTGAAATTTCTATAAATTATGAAAAGATTATACAAACTTACAATTAATAGGATTAAAGGGAATTCATGGAATTTATGGAATTTCTGTTTTACCTATTCAGAAATTGATTAAAATTATAAAAATAATAAAAAAAAGTGCTATCTAACTGACACCCCTACCATTTACTCGAGAAATCCAAAGTACCTTAAAAAAAAAGACAATAATATTTAAAAAACAAATATATGCATCTATTTAAGACAAATTGTTACATATCAAAATAGCCAAGACTTATATATTTCATTATGATAATTTCACTGCACTCACTTTTGCATCTTAATATTATTTGCGCTCTATAAATAATGCACCAGATTAATCTACTATGATAATAAGCACCTTCTCAATATTACCCAGTGGCTCTAATCCACTACCCCACTAATTCTTGATCCTATGAATAATATTATTAATAATTTATTTTTATTGTATTTGTATTACAACTTATTTTATTCTGTCATTATTGACTTTTTGATATTATTGATTATTATTATTATCTGATTATTATTATATTATTAGATTATTTATATTTTATTGATTGATTATTATTATTTATTATTATTTATTATTTATTATTATTATATTATTATATTATTATTTATTATTATTATTATATTGATGTTCAGGTTTAATATTATTATTTATTGATTATTATTATATTATTATTATTATATTATTATTATTTGCAATTTGTATTATTATTATTTCTATTTTTAATCATCACCATTGTTATTGTCATTTGTTGAAGACATCCTTTTTTTTAATTGCGCTATTGTAACTAAAATGTATTTTAACTTCCTCCATGTTGTGAGATTCAAAATAGCCAATCTCCCCGCAACCGCTCATACTGTGGCCACTCTTCGGTGACTCTTGATAATGTTCAATGGAGTTAGATTCTAAGATCTTCATATTCTGGGCAGATACAAAATGAAGTGTATCAGGTCTTCTTGCAAACTCACATATGTCCACAGTTAATGTTCGCCATTTGGAGACAGACCTTTTCGATGGCGCAGTGTTTAGGTTCACATTGAGGATTTGCGATCTCCATATGGCCCTGAAAAAGTATCACTGAAGTACAGAAGAAGGAGTTTTCGTAAATCTGAGCTTTCTTCAATCCTATTTTCCATCTTCGGTACATTTGTAGACTTTCTTTGCTTCCTATATCTTCTTTCCATTGATGTAGGTCCCAGCTTTTACTTTTTCAGCAATCTCTTTTTTGTCAAGCCTTTCTATTGCTACTATGTCTATCATAACTTTGTCCATGTATCCAAGTGCAGTCTTCCACCATTTTTTCCCTTCTGCTTTCATTTTTTGAAGTATGTGTTTTAAGACTTCTTTTTTTCCTTCTGATATTGATTTCATATATTTAGACCTTGTTTAGTTATTATTTTTTCTCTGCATTAGATTGATGCTCCAATCTCTCCCTCAGAACTGCGTGGGGGGTTGTACTAGTCCTACCTAGTTGATCTTCTGTAGTAGCTGTGTTTATTTGTTTGTAACTTATCTATCTTGTTTTGTGAAGCACATTATATTGGATCCATATAAAATAGCTGGGAGTGCCACGCCACATTTTTCCAGTACGTTTTCCCTATAAGCAGTTGTTGTGATCTCTTCTCAATGACTGAACTGTGTGGCTAGCAAGGTGTGGGCCTTCATTATGAGATGCAGCGTTCTGAGTTTTAAAACATGTTTTTTTCATTGTTTATATATAAGCCTAGGTATTTTATTTTGTCCACCACTTTGATACCTTCAATCTCCTTTGGTGGTTGTTCCATGTTAAAAATCAGTACATTGCTTTTCTCTTTGTTTATTTCTTGACCATATTCCCCACTTATCTGTAGTAATGTCCTAATGTTCGCAGCTGCATTGTTTACTGTTTCTGCTAAGATCAGGCCATCATCAGCAAAGAATAGACTGTTTATTTTTATGGAACCATTGTTGAATCCCTTTTCTTTCTCCAGTTCCTTAATTATTTTGTAAGTAACAAGTTTGAATAATGTAGTAGATCCTGTGCACCCTTGCTTTATTCTGCTAGTAACTTCTATCTCCACATTTTCTATTTCATTTCCCAACTTAATGTAGGTTTTGTCATCTGTATATACTTGTGCAATGGCGCTTATTATTTCATGGTGAACCTTGTACTCTTTTAGAACTCTTTATACAGGTGTTTACTTTCTTCTTGATCCCTATAACTGTAGCAAGAAAGTTGCAATAATGCTTTTGAAGATCTATAGAGACACAATTAATGGTAGGGTGTTTTTGTATGATTCTTCCTATATCGACTCTGACAGTATTGCAAAATAAAAAGATTATCCTCAATTCTTGCACCTTCTGTAAATCCTGATTGATTTTCCTTTATTTCATCACATATTTTAATGTGTTCTTCAATTTCATTTTTAATTAATGTCATAAATTGTTTATAGGATGTATCAGTTAATGCGATAGGTCTTAAATCTTTTACAGTTGGATTCCTCTTTTTTTCTATCATACTTGTTATAGATGATTTCCATGATGTCGGTTTATGTTCCTTTGTTAGTTCTTTATTGAAACAATTTGTGAGAACCTGTATACACTGTTCACTTCTGATTAATACCTCATATAGTTCTA